>JASDQU010246008.1:0-15990 GCA_032191745.1 Picea mariana
CTTCCAAATGCCAAAGTTAGATGTTCCATCTAACCTGTCCTCAAATCTGATACCTGAGATTGACATCTTCGAAACCCTCTTGTCACAACCTCCTGGATCTGAAGATTATTGTTGGCTGAAAAACACATGTGTAAACCCTTGGCTTCCTTCTTAGATGCAAAGCTCTAACACCATGCTATTTTTATTTATGCCCAACAAACTAATAACCAATTCTAATAAATTTTATACCCAGATCAAGAACAGCAACAAATTCTAAATTTGATTTATGAAACAGAGATATTACTGAGCAAAATAAACTTGCAATGCACAACAAAAAATATAGAAACCAATCACACAAATTTTGAACACCAGAAATACCTTGGAAACCCCAACTTCGAGGAAAACCAGCAAATGAGGGGTTTATTACTCCAGCTCTACAAATCCAGAAAATTAAATACAACAGTGCGAAACCTAGCAACTTCATCCACCACAAATATTTGCTTGGATCTGAGCATATAGCTCTATGAGTCTCGGCCTAAACTTCACGGCTCTGTTGTTTGCATAACCAGCGGCTGTATATGTGGTTTTAGGTGCTGACAGCCTCCATGAACTGACCCGCGACCCCCATAGATAGGCACGATTTGGATAGGAGATGCTCTGGCCTAGCCCTCACTCCCTCTTGGCACCAACACGACCCCAAACCCGGCCCCTTAACACCCTTACGCGGCCTTTGCAGCAAATTTGGCCCTCATGGCCCTAGATCAAAGGGACTCAACCCCTCTCACTGATTTGGCTCATGGTTATGCTAAAGATGAACACTGGCAGTCTTCCTATATCCCTTCCTAGACTCTTCCAAGAATGCTCCTCAACTTCAATCTACAGTTGAAAACCCTCAGTGTCAACTTCACAAGTGTGTCTCACCTCAAGCCACCCCCTATGCTTATAAATCTCTAGCTAGTTGATTCAACAGTGGAGATTAGATCCCCAACATGTCAAATCGATGGCTACGATCTAACGTTGGGTAGAAAACCCATAGCAAGACTGCGCACTCATTTTACTATTTTACTAGGATTCTCTAATCGATATGTTTTTTTTTAATAAAATAAAATAATATAATTTTCAAAAAAGCTCATCATCATTAATGTTCATGATGATATAATTTTCACATAAGCCTTTTTGAAAAACTTTCATAACACAAATCATAAAAAGTAAAAAAAATATTTTTTTTTATAAATGGAGGGATATTACATTCCCAAAATATGATCTGAGACTGCAACATCAAAACCTCATAACAAAGAACTTTGCAACATCAAAAACTTTCATATCACACCTTAAGAACAAGAGGAAGTACTCAGAATTCTCTTGCACACTTTTAGATCCCAAAAAAGACACATCAACTCCTTTAGCACATGTTAGATCACTTATGTGCACCTCATACTTGATCTATTTCTTAGTTGCATTAAAATGTGCACATTTATCCTTTATTTGTAGTATTTATGTCCTCACTTTCAAGTATGAATTGTAAAGATTGGTTGAGCCAACCTAGATTTTATGGCTCACTTGTGAGATAGAAAAATTCATATCTCCTCATTCATAGGTATTTGGAGGGACTTCCATATACCATTGGAAAGGTCTTGGAATACTCTTTCCAACCATATAACCTATTTTTCCATTTCATCTAGGTGTCTAGGTTAAAAATTACTTCAAATATAGGGTATCCAAACTAAGCATCAATCATAAGAAACAATGTTTCCAACAATCTCCATCTTGCAAAATTTATCTTGTACATTTGTAGTCTCCCCCTATCTTTCAAATTATTGAAAACAATATTTACAATAGTGTCCCTCTACGTAACTGATGGAAACCCCTAGTCAGTTTTTCTACTCTCGATGTCTACAACTTTCATTGTGTCTACAAATATTCCTCTATACACAAATTCTCCCCCTTTGATATAAATGGAAAAGGGATGCTCCCCCTGAGCGTGTGCTTCCATTTACTGATGCGATGAGATGAGTATTACTCTCATGCAACATTTTTCTCCTTTGACTTTATCAAGTATGTATACATCTCTTGAGGTTCTATTTACATTTGACACTAATATTATTGAAGCTTATTTCCTTATCTCACACCCTCTAGAACGAAATGTGAGGTTTTAATCTTGATGATACATTGGCTGACACTTACAATATTATGCTTTAACCATTCAACATATAAGGAATTTTGCATCTTCATCTTTCCATTATCATGACTAAAAATACCTTTTCCAACTATCCTTATAGAAGCATTATCTCCAAAAGAAAAAATGATTCTTTTTTCTTCCTTCAAGGTGAGAAACTTGTCTTGGTCCCCTATCATGTGTCTTAAACATCCACTTTTAATGTACCATTGGTTCCCTTTATTTTGAGCATAAAGTGCAAGTCTGCATTCTTCCTTCTTCGATTCTTCTTTCTTAGTTTTCCAATCCTTGGTGTTTTCTTCTCTATTCTTGATAAGAACATCAAATTACTTGTTTTTTTTAGGAGACTTTATTATGTTGCTTCTATGGTCACATCCTATTTTCCTGTATTTATTGCACTCATAACATTCAATATCAAGTAGAGGATAAAAACAATTGTAGTTTTTGTTAGCAAACCCATGACAACTTCTGGTTTTTTTGTTCACATAGTCATCCTTTGAGGTTTTGTAATAAATTATATTTCTATCTCTCACATGATAATTTCTTTCATAAGCTCTATAATATATTGCTTTATGACCAAAATTATTGCAACAAATACAATATCCAAGAAATATATTTTGGTACTGATTTGTGAAAGGTATTCTTGGTGGAACGACTCTTATGAACTCATTCTTGTGAGAAGAATCATATTTTTGTTGGTCATCATTTCCTTTCCTATTGTTTCCTTCATTTTTTATGGATCCTTTGAGAATATTGGCATATATTTTAGGATTTTCTTCATTTTCCTTTTCTAGTGGCTTTGTGACCTTAGTGTGTGCATCTCCCTCGAGAGTCTTTTGTTTTTCTTGATAGAAAAGACATGTCTTGATGAATGGTGATATTTGGAAACTAAGAATGTTATCTAATATTTCAGTATTATTTCCAAACTTCATTATTCTATTCAATTAGTTAATTTCTTCTCTAGTTCCTTTCTCAAGGAAGTGATTTTAGCTCTAGCTTCTCGCAATTTTATTCCTTTTATTTCAACCGACTTCTCACCACTTATTTTATTCTCTTCTCCTCTTCTAGTTGATTCTTCAGGATGATACTTGTTTATTTGTTTGCTCGATATCATGATCCTTCTTTGCATTTTTTTGCAGATGCTCCTTCTACTTTATATTATTTTCTCTAAGTTTGTCTATTTCTTCTAAGGCACTAATTGTTACGCATCAAAATTACTCACTTCGATAGTTTCGCAAGTGTCGTCTTTCCCTAAGTTTGTCTATTTATTCTAAGGAACCAATTGTTACACATCAAAATTACTCACTTCGATAGTTTCACAAGTGTCATCATTACAACTGTCGCAAGTGTCTCATTTTTCTCACAAGTGTCGCAAGTGTTAGGGAAAGCACACTGCCATGATGCCTATGTCGTGCCTATAACGACATGAGAAGGACACTTGACACACATAAAATACTTGATTTGGAAGAGGAGGAATGGTCAACTAGGCTCATGAACCTCTTGCCATCTGAAAAAACCAAAAACTGACTTTTTTAGAGGAGAGCACTCCCCTATACCTCCTTTAGGAGCACTGGCACCCCCACTTACACTGCCTAGGAGCGTTATAGTGCTCTGAGAACCCCTCTAAGGGAGATTTGATGAGTTTAAGAGTGTTGGCACCCCCATAAAGTTTACTGGGGAGTGTTATAATGCGCTAATGGCCCTTTTGAGGGAGCACTGCCTATTCTGGGCAGTAGTTGGTTTGTTGAGATGAATGGGGGAAGGATCCCTTCAATCCTTGAAGGCAGTTGGATTCGAATCCCTAGTCAAGCCATGATCTAAGAGAATATCCTTAACTGTAGGAGGAAAATCCTCAACTCACCCCAAAGATATCTCAAGTGGTTGGGCCTCTCCAAGGCTATATAAGCAGGCTTTCTCATGGTGAAAGGGGAATGGAGATGGAGAATTACACCAAACTTATGATCTCATAAGTGGTGCTGGACCAGAGATGATTTGGAAGAAAGAGACCTATGATCTCATAGGGAACAAGCGATGAAGCTATCATCATTCTGATAGTGGATCTTTCGAGCAAGGGTTAGACAAGGAGGACTTGGCATAACTGTCACATTCCATCTACGGCTGTAAGTAACGTTCTTGTCCTCATCAATATGACATGCTTGGCCCGTTTCTTTCTATTTTATGCTTAATCTTACATGAACTTGTCTCTAATAGATAGGT
This sequence comes from Picea mariana, assembly GCA_032191745.1. Taxonomy (NCBI): domain Eukaryota; kingdom Viridiplantae; phylum Streptophyta; class Pinopsida; order Pinales; family Pinaceae; genus Picea; species Picea mariana. Next base: position 4,373 of record JASDQU010246008.1, read on the forward strand.
CTATTTTGGAATGACATCAGTAGAGTAGAAAGTGGTCATACTTTGTTTGTCTACAGGATTCATCGAGGAGGGAAAGATTGGAGCTCAACTCGAGTCGTGCAGGGACAAATGTCAATTACAGGTACTTCTCTTCTCCTTCCTCCTCACACACTAGTCCACCTAGATATAAAAGGAAGTCATTGACCACGATAATCATATTATGTCTTAAGAGTTAAGAGTCTAGCCCTCAAGAGGAGATCTACCTGTCCACAGGGAGATTTTCCTTCAACAGAAATTGGCGACTCCACTGGGGAACGACTCGAAACTGTTTAGTTTTGACTTCTCGTCATAGACCTTGTCTTAACCATTTATATTTCATACCTTTTTCACCCCATATGCTTGATTTCATATACTGATTGACTCTTTACCCCATCACACTCAGCTTGATTGCCAAAATTCCACTGAAATTTAGGGTTTTTGGACATTTTTATGAGCTTTTTGAGCCTGGCGCCACTATACCCATATTAGAAGAGTGCTAACACTCCCTAAAGGTGATGGACAGAGTGCTATAATTCTCTAGTGTCCCTTATACCAAAGTGCTAGCCCCTTTTTGGCAAAAAACCTTTTCCAGAATTGCAGTTGTTGAGGTCCAAACCCTATTTTTTTCACTTGTTGAGCTTCTTCGTGACTCAATGTTTTTTCCTTTAACGTTTTAAATGCTTCCTCCTGAGAAGTAAACACCTTGTTGTTCAAATTTTGTTCCCTTCTTCCTTATTTTTGAGTTTTTGCTGTTGAGAGCTTGAAATCAATCCACTGCTTCCTTCTCTCCCATCCGACTGAACGAGAACTCTAGTGAAGGACCTTAGAAGTCTGTGACTCTTCTCATTTTGTTCTTTGAGGTCATCTGATCCAATTTCTTTCTCCTTCCTTTTGCGTTTTTTGGTTTTCTTTATCTTGTTCGATCGCAAAAAGGGTGTGTTGTTTGTGCGAAATCTACTTGTGCTTGTCTGAATCTCCTTGATCTGAAAGGGTAGTTGGTAGGACAAGTTTTGCATTGAATTAACCATCATTCATGTACAAATGACAAAAGTACATCTTAGTGATTAGTTTTCATATTAGAAGGCATTTCTGAAATGTTGTAGCATTATATTGGATCTGATTGAGAACAAAATTGATTGAAGGCATCTCTTATTAGTGTTTGATAGTGAAAACGACTCTTTCTCTTTCCCTTAAATAGGCATTCATTGAAAAGAAACGATTTCTTATCATATTTTATGCATTTTTTGGGAATTGAGTCATCATTCCATCAGTTTCACTTTCATCCACCCTCTGAGTAAACAACATCCACTAAAATCAATGCTTAACTAAAATTTATCAGACTTTTTACATCTTTGTTAGCAAACCTACATTAGTTTAAGGTGTAGGGCTTTGGAATAGGTTGAAAGGATAACGTTCCAAAGATATCAAACAAACTTAGTATCTTGCGGTAGGGAGAGTAAAATCCAATTTTCATATAGGCATGTTGGGATCCCCCTCTCACACAGGGGTTATGCACAAGGTCTCATTCGGGTGAGTTACAAAGATTATCCCTCCATGGTTCAACTATTTGTAGTGGTCAGATCGTATATTGGGGGTCACTGGAAGGTATACCCACGATTATGTGTGGAAGCCTTTTGAGTTGATTTCAGAATTGTTATCCTACCCATACATTCCGATTGGACTGTCAACTGTACCCACCCAGGGGATGAATACGAGTTGGTGACCTTAGTAGCCACAATATTTAGGGTCCCACACAAGGTGACGGTGAAGGGAAGTCTCACTGTACCTAGAACATACGTTGGTCGAACTCACTCGGGCTCCTTGGACGGTAAATCCATAATTACTACATGGAAGCTTGCACCAAGGTGTAAGTCCGTTAAGCAGGTCGCCAACGTAACTGATCCACCTGCTCTATCCCCGCCCCTTCCTATTTTGATCTCGTGACGTTGGATTTCATCACCAACTAATGGTTTCATTGTAGGAAGGTTTGTTTGATTGATTGCTTCTCAGATTCATAGTGTGTGTTATTCGTTTTACTTAGTGGAGCTTAGGTCGAGTCAGTGTTAATGGCATCGAATCCTAAGAGTACCAATGGAGGAACCCCTTCTCCTGGGGAACCTTATACCTTTCCTTCATTTGGAAACTTTGGTCCTCCATATATTGCCACACCGAGTCTTCCAGGACTCACCATCGGATTACCAGTTTGGTTGGTCCCCACTCCGGTGATCCCCAATCCTCCCAATGTTTCAGCTGCACCTAATACTTTAGATGTCGGTACACCACCCACACATCAACCTCACGTCGACTTTTTGCCTCCTTCACCCATTAAGTCTCCTTCCATTTCTCCTTCTTCGCCTAGTGAAATCTCTAAAGCAAGTAGCCAGGTTGATCAAAAGAAGAAGAAACGGAAAGAAAAAAAGAAGAAGAGCTCGAAAAGGACCAAGACCCCAACAATATCTAATGTTAGATCCAAGCAACCAGTTACTATCAGTAGTACTGGGAGTGTTGATGAGGTCAACAAGATTAAAATGAAGAATCTGAAACCCAAATTCCCTTGCAGTCTTTGTAAGGGTGACCACTTTCTGAGGGATTTCCATGGCCTTACCCAGGTCTTAAAAATGTGGTCCTCCACGTCATCGGCCTTTGTCAGTCATGTCGATGATACCCCGTCAACTAGTGATGTTAAGGATGGTAAGAAGAAGAAAAATGTCAAGTTCCCTTGCATGTTATGTAAAGGTGATCATTATTCTTACCTTTGTCCTCATATGGATGAGGCTTCTTCTATTTTGGAAAAACTTCAACTTCCAAAAGGTTATCCTAAGCTTTCCCCCAACCCATTGTTAGTCAATGGACTGGTCAATCTGGTTCCATCCTCGGTCAGTCTAGTTGATCAGGTGGTCAATCTAGTTTCCTCCTCGATTGAACCACAAACCCAAGTAGTTGATCCAATCCCATCATCAATCAGCCCCGCTCTTCATCAAAAGAGTGTAACCTAGGTGGTCGATCCGTTTTCATCCTCGGTCGATCCCACTCTCCTATTAGAGGGTGACACCAAAGGGGTCGATCTGTTTCCACCTGTTGATCTCATTCTTCCCTTGGAGAATGAAACTCAAGTGGTCGATCCGGATCTATCATCGGTCGATCCCACTCTTCCATTGAGGAGTGCCCAAGTGACTGATCCAGTCCCTTCCTCGGTCAGTCCCACCCTTCATATGAAGAGTGTTGAAGTGGTCAATCCAAGTCCACCTTTGGTCAATCCAATCCAATCATCGGTCGATCCTACTCTCCCTCTAGAGATTAATCCCGATACTGCCCACATTTTTATCGTTGATACAAACTCTACTGTGCTGGGGGGCATTCCTCATTCTCCTGTGAAACCCCCTCCAAGTAATGATTCCATCCTTTTTGATTGGGGTGTGCTAACTGGACCTCGTCTTCCCTCTCACATTCCTTTCCAGATTACAGTACAGGTTTGTGGTCAGGATGTTCCTCAAACGTTGATAGATAAAGGTGCGTCCATTAGTATTTTGTCCTCTGTTGCTTGGCATGCTTTGGGTTGTCCTCAGCTTGCGTCGTTACACAGAATCTGTTAGCTTTTAACAGAAGAACCAATCAACCTTTAGGGACCCTTCCTCAGTTTCCCATAACTTTGGGAGGGAAAACTGTCTTTATTGATGTCATGGTAATCAGAGACCCCTTGGATTTCGCTTTATTCCTTGGGCGGGATTATGTCTATGCTATGAAAGCTCTTGTATCCACTCTTTTTTGCATAATATCTTTCCCTCACGATGGAAGAATTGTGACTATTGATCAAATTTCATTCATCGGCCCTGACTGGATTACCTCCCTAAATGGTTCTTATATGCAGACAGTATTGCCCTCACCGCATGTCAATTAAGTGGTGTTGTTTCCCATGATTTCAAATTTCGATGATTTGGATCCGATAGTTGACATGGTGATTTCTTCGATAGGGATATTGGAGCCTAATCTCCTTACCCCTGCCGAGACCCTTGACATGTGTTCCTTCCAGAGTGATTATCTTCCATCCAAATAAGATCTCTTGGAAGCCATGACTGATTTTTGTCCCTTGACATGGTGTACTTCCAGAGAACTATCCTCTTGGAAGCCATGATCAATACAGAGTCATCAGCATAGTTTTTCCTCTCTATGGCAAGCTCGTTAAAAAATGAAACAAAGGTTCTGAGCATAGTTTTCTTCTCTGTAGCAAGCTCATTAGAAAACGAAACAACAATCTGGGGATCGAACCTAGAACCTTGAGCATAGTTCTTTTCCTATGTCAAGCTCGTTAAAAAATGAAATAGAGGCCTTGAGCATAGTTCTTTTCCTGTGTCAAGCTCGTTAAAAAATGAAATAGTCATCTCTCTTGAACCTTCTTTTCATCCACCTTTCTCCCTTTTTCTCATCTACTAGAGAAATTGGTGACAACCTCAAAGTCAGTGAATGAATTGAAGCTTGGAAGGCATGTCTCCATCCTTTGATGATCATTCTAGAGTGAAGCCACTAGCTTTTCAAGCTGGGGGCATACCGAGCCTAGTCTTTGTTCTTTCTCGTGCTCATAAATACATGAGAATGCATCCGAGTAAACTTTTATCTCTTTTTCGGACTTGTATGGATACACAAAAAAGGAACCCCTTGGAGTCTCCTTTAAGCTCTTTTCAGACTCTCTAAACATGAAAAGATTGCCAAGTGATCTTGCTTCCTTTCCCACTCATTTAAAAGGTTTGAAAGGGCGTATTTTGAGTGATAATTCATCTCTTTTTCGGCCTCGCGAGACTAACATTACGAAAAAGGACAATATTGGAGTCACCTTTAAGTTATTTTCAGACTCTCTAAACATGAAAAGATTGTCGAGCGACCTTGTTCTCTTCACGCTCGTTAAAGTATTTGAAGAAAATGTCTGTTGAGTGATAGTTTATCTCTTTTTTGGTCTCATCCGATTACTTTACGAAAAAGGAACTGAGAGAGTTCTCTTTTAAGTGTTTTTCCAGACTCTATAATCATGAAAAACCTTTGAGTTTTTTATCTTTGGACTCGTTAAAACAAACATTGACAGGCCCACATGGGATTGAACCCTTACTTCTTCTAGTTCGTTAAACAAAGGAAGAGGAACTTACTGAAGGTGAGTTATATTGAGCATGTGTTACCCTCCTCGAGCTTGTTAAAGTAAAAAGAGGTACTCGTCTATCTAGATGGGGGAAAAATTGAAGGAAGCAAGCCAAGCAGTTTTTTGAGAACATTACCAATAACTCTTAGAGTCACCCTTGAACATGGCACTTTGTCTTTGCACACATATTAATCCGCTGAACCTCTGCACTGAGCCAATCCTCTGAATTTTTCTTACTCCTTTAGGTCACTCGACGAAAGTCACAGTATCCACTGCATTATCATGTTTTGGTCCATGTCACATTTATGCTATTGTGCCTTAGTGTTCAAGGGAAGTATCTGCCTTGAGAGTCAGCCATCACAAATATCTTGTCTTAGTACCCGTGTCAGTCCATGTTCATTTGATATACCAATTACATCTTTGTGTCTGTTTCATGTCGTTGATGGGGGATACATCAAGGCCCTCCTTCAATGAGTCTATTCCTGTCGAATCCAACACATTATCTAGGAACTAAACTTAGAAACTAATTGGTACTTTGGGACCTTCATGCCTCAATGGCAGGCCTCCTCACATTCGATAGTGGGTTTACATCATTGACCTCTAATCGGATGATTCCACGGATGTTCGACTTCAGCTCATCCATTCACATTTGTTGGAATCTACTAGAGTACCTTGGGAATCATTGACATTAATGGTGATTTCCCTCACACTTGTTAACGGTTTACATCATTGACCGGTAATCAAGTGGTTTCTACCATGTTTGACATCAGGACATCTATTCACATGGTTAGATTTGTATTACATCGGGATCAGTAAGAAGACCCTGGGTTGAGTGATCACTCTGATATGTACTTTACCCAGGTTATGATGGAATTTCTCTTGAACAAATGACACATACACTATTACATAGATCCACTTTGTATTGTTCGTGGCTATGTCTTGTCATCTCATAGATCCACTGTGTATTCTTTGTGGCTACGATTAGTTCAGGTCATAAGAGTATAGATCCACACTGTATCCTCGATGGCTATACCTTTTATCAGTACAATTATGGATCCGTAGTGTATTTTATGGCGGCCATATCTTGCAAGTCTTGATCACCCAAGCATAGGTATGCCTGCCTTGGGTTTGAAACATGTCATAATATTTGTTGGATGTCTGTGTGCAGCTTCTTTCAGGTTCTCTGCATCTATACCCTTGCTTGAAAGTCTACAAAGAATTTCAGTTATCAGTTCTCATCTTCTAACTTCATACTTTGGGGGGAAATCTGTTACACATCAAAATTACTCACTTCGATAGTGTCACAAGTGTCATCATTATAAGTGTCGCAAGTGTCACATTTTTCTCACAAGTGTCGCAAGTGTCAGGGAAAGCATACTGCCATGATGCCTATGTCGTGCCTATAAGAACATGAGAAGGATACTTGACACACATCAAATACTTGATTTGGAAGAGGAGGAATGGTCAACTAGGATCATGAACCTCTTGCCATATGAAAGAACCAAAAAATGACTTTTTTAGAGGAGAGCGCCCCCCTATGCCTCCTTTAGGATCACTGGGACCCCCCCTTACACTACCTGGGAGCGCTATAGCACTCTGAGAACCCCTCTAAGGGAGCGTTGATGAGTTTAAGAGCATTGGCACCCCCCTAAATTCTACCGGGGAGCGCTATAACATTCTGATGGCCCTTTTGAGGGAGTGCTACCTATTCTGGGCAGTAGTTGGTTTGTTGAGATGAATGGGGGAAGGATCCCTTCAATCCCTGAAGGCAGTTGGATTCAAATCCTTAGTCAAGCCATGATCTAAGAGAAGATCCTTAAATGTAGGAGGAAAATCCTCAACTCACCCCAAAGATATCTCAAGTGATTGGGCCTCTCCAAGGCTATATAAGTAGAATTTCTCATGGTGAAAGGGGAGTGGAGATGGAGAATTACACCAAACTTATGATCTCATAAGTGGTGCTGGAACAAAGATGATTTGGAAGCAAGAGACCTATGATCTCATACGGAATAATCGGTGAAGCTATCATCATTCTGATCGTGGATCTTTCAAGCAAGGGTTAGACAAGGAGGACTTGCCAGAACTATCGCATTCCATCTACGGCTATAAGTAACATTCTTGTCCTCATCAATATGACATGCTTGGCCTGTTTATTTCTAGTTTGTGCTTAATTTTACATGAACTTGTCTCTAATAGATAGGTCTATTTAGGACTGACATCAGTAGAGTAGGAAGTGGTCGTACTTTGTTTGTCTACAGGATTCATCGAGGAGCAAAAGATTGGAGCTCAACTCGAATCATGTAGGGACAAACGTCGATTAAAGGTACTTCTCTTCTCCTTCCTCCTCACACACTAGTCCACCTAGATCTAAAAGGAAGTCAGTGACCACAATAAGCATTTTCTGTCTTGAGAGTTAAGAGTCTAGCCCTCAAGAGGAGATCTACCTATTCGTAGGGAGATTTTCCTTCAACACCAATGATTTCTTCTTCAAGATTCACTTCCTCTAAATATGGATTTTCTTTCTTATTATTTTCATTTTCTTCATCAAAACGATTTTTTTCCATGGTTATGGGCATATATTCTTCTTCATAATCACCATCTTCCATTTATTTGTATTTTGTAGGTCCTCCTTTTATCTCTCTCACAAACTATTCTTTTTTTGTCTCTAAATCACAACAAGAAAAATCCTTGGATATCTCTTCACTAGATCTCTCTTCATAAATGTTTTGTAGTTTGTCCAAAATATGTTTAGGTGATGTAAAATTCATTATCTTGACTATATCATAATATGATAGGCCACTCAATATGACATCTATTTCTTTTTCATTTCTTTAACTTGACTCCTTCCCAAATTCATATGTATAACATGTTTTGACTAATTCCAAAATAATAAAACCAAGGTCCTTCAAATATGTCTTTATTATTATACTCCATAATACATAGTTTTTTACATCCAACAAATGAGATTTGTTTATATGGATACCTTCCTTACATTCCATATGTGCTCAAGATCTTCCTTCCAATGGTTAAATTGTTTATGAAGGAACTTGCTCTTATACCAAATTTTGAACTTATGCTTATACTGAGAGGGAGGGGGTGAATACGTATAAGATAATTTTTACTTTATTTAACCATTCATCGATCATTCATTAAATGATAAAGAATAATCACATATAAACTTGAATAATAATGCATGGATTTTAATTCGGAAAATCAATCGGGAGAAAACCATAAACTTTCCTTTATACATGTTTGTAGGCACCAACCTACTCTTACAAAGATTGTTAGGCAAAAGTGTAATGGAGAAAAAAATATCCCTAAATGAGCACCAAATCAACAATACATAGGCACCAACCTGATGGAGACACCAATCTCCTAAACTGAGCACCAACTCAGCAACACTTGTAGGCACCAACCTACTATAACAATATTTGCAAGCACCAACCTGTTGGAGACAACAATCCCCTCTCATGAGCACCAAATCAAAAATATATGTGTAGACACCAATCCAATGTCTTCATACACAGAGAAATCATGATTTCACCTACATGCTTCATACATCATACATAACTTCAAACCCTAGTCACATTTAGCCTTCATTCCCTAGAGAGACTCATAGAATCATTCCCTAAATATGATCCCAGACTGCAACATCAAAACCTCATAGCATGGCACTTTGATCACAGACCTTCATATCACACACTAAGAACAAGAAACACCCCTAAGACTTCCCTTTCACACCTTTAGATCCAAAAAATACATTGTAATTCCTTTTGTGCACCTCATACCACTTATGTCCACCTAAAAATTGATATATTTGTTAGTTTCACTAAAAATGTGCACATATATCTTGTATTTATATTATTTTTGTCCTCACTTTCAAGGATGACCTCCAAAGTCTAATTGAGCCGACCTAAATTTTTGGATTGGGTTGTTGGATGGAAAAATTCATATCTCATCATTCCTAGGGAGTTATAGGGAATTTCATATACCATTAGAAAGTTCTCGAAATAATATTTCCAACCATATAACCTATGATCTCATTTGAGCTAGGTATAGAGGGTAAATGTTCCTTCAAAGATAGGTTATCCAAATTGAGAAACAATAATCCAAAAACAATGTTTCCAACAATCTCCATCTTGCATTGTTTCTCTTGTACATCTATAGTCTCCCCATGTTTTTTATATCAATCACAAAAATATTTACAACAACAATATGCATGATATAGGAATCTCTACTCTCGATCGCATAGGTGATTTAATACATTCTACTCTTTGGTAATAAAATTGGTCTTTTGCATTGGATATAGGGTTGGAGGGAAAATAGTCTAAGCTTTGGAATTAGTTTACATCATTTCCTTAGGAAAGACAAAGTTTATTTATGTAAGGTAGAGGATGAACTTGTTTGGTAATATCCCAATGTGAGTGATCCAGGAGGATACAAAATGCCCAAAAATCAAAGTGTTCATAATCCAGTGAAAACTACACCAAAGTCAAAGAGCTTGTCACAAGATTTCTAATGATGCAAACAACGCCACAAATAGAGCTAGAACGAAGAAGTTATGGCCAATAAAAGGTTTGGTCAAACCCAATAAAAGTCAACATGTCTATAAAACTGACGCCATCATCCATATTACCGATGTCAGTAGCTGAATATGTAGTTATGACATCAACATGTTGATGTGACAACATGAGAGGTTGTCATGTGTCATGCATATTTGGCATTTTTGGCCACCAATTGGACTAGTGAAAAAGTGTCATGTGGCACACCCAAGAAGTGCCATGTGGCACCACCTAGGGACACCATGTGTCCACAACACATAGTGACACGTTGAATGTAGTGTCCCCAAGGCCGAGCCCTGTTGTAAACCATGTTCTGTAAGGAATTGTAATTATGTTTTATAGGCTGGTGAGCCAAGTTTTTATAAGATGGAGGATTATGTGTTGTTAGGCCAGGGAGCCTAAGTCTTGAAGGCCAGGAGCCTGCTGTTGTATATGTAATCATGCAGAAAAATTAATAAAATATTAACACTGCCAGGTGCAGGCCGACCATGATGAATGAGTGAAGGGGGACTAAGCATCCATAGAGTGGGCAAGGAATTAGGGGCTGGAAGGTGGGAAAGGGCCTAAGTGTTGAGCCTAGGTGCTAAGCCTAGGGGGCTTAAGCCTGGGAATAATATTTTACTATTATTCCAAAAGAACATGTGCCATTTATGTTTTATCCTAAGTTCCTAACCATAAGAAAGGTAATGCATGTCGAGGAACGCATGCAGTTTCAAGGGTGACAAGTGTCCACCCTAATGCATGCAAATAAAACAGATGAGGTAAGCTGTGAAGGCTCTCTCTCCTCCATTCCACCTGACTACCTGAGTGTGTATGGAGCGTTGAACAGTACGAGCAACCCAACCTCTACAAGAATACCTCGTGCGTGTCTGAGAGTCGAGAACCGTGTATTGTCTTTGATAGTCCATGCACATCCTCTGTCTGACTGATCGAACCTATGCGTGGAGGCTCTGTTCCAAAGCCGAGACCCTAAACCATTCTGCCATTGTTGAACCAGTGGGAAAGACGGTGTTGTTTTAAAGAGCCGGTATCACCCTCCATTCTGAGTCGTGGAGTTTGTGTCGACCCCTACAGGAGTTACTCATCACGCATTCCTATGAACCATCACTATGAGGCCTCGAGCCATTGTTGAGCTTGTTTGAGAGGTCGTGTTTGTATTTCTAGCTGGCTATGGTAACCACGCAGAGCTGGACTGTGCATGGCTTGATAGCTAGTGTGAGTTGTGATTGAGCCTGTGTGTGATCTCTCTTTAGGTGAGGGAGGTGGATGTTGTTGGAAGAGGTTTCTTCCAGAGAGTGTCCAACACCAGCTTTAGGCTCTGAGACTTCCTGATCTGGCCTGTTGTCGAGACCCAGAGAGGGAGGTTAGCACCGATGGACTGTGCTAGTGAAGGTGTATACTCCCAGGTGGAATAGGCATGTGGGGAATGAGAGTCTGATAGTAGTGGGCGTAAGATGGCATCCTGGGAAGAATCCTTCCAGATTTTATGTGTTGTTTTCCCTGTAACATCAACCTAGCCTAGGATTCCTTGCCTTGGGGTGGAGCTTAGTCCCAGCTCGGGGGTGACCCACTGCTGAGCTGATGAGAAGTGTGGTCTAAGGCTGAGAGGTTTGTGGAAGGCCTGCACTTGGTTTGTGGAATCTACCACTGTTAAAAGATAAGTATCTGATTATGCCTTAATCATGTTTTGTAGGACTGTACTACTTATGTTATCATGATTTCCACTGTGTATATGAATTATTATGAAATGCTATGGATTGTTAATTATAGTAGTAGATAATATGTTTACTCTGAGCTTGAATGTGTTTAGTTGTTGAAAGCATATGGATCATATAATACCTGTACAAATCATGTATAGAGTGGTGTTATAGTCTTCTCTTATTAGAAATTAAGCCATGGTAGCTGAAAGGGTG
>JASDQU010246015.1:5007-17236 GCA_032191745.1 Picea mariana
TTCGTTATATTAACATATAAAAAAAAAACATAAAAAGGTATTTGAAATTTTCTATAAATAAATAATAATAGTAATAAATCTCTCTCATACAAATAGATGTAGATGAACACACATAAATGTAAATGGACTATGTCTCCCCAATTAGCAGTAAAAACATAGCCAAACAGAACTACTATGCTTTCATGAGTGGGTATAATATCAATCCATCACATAGAATACACCACAATAATCAAACAATTAATTACCAAGAATTAAACCAAAACATAACTCTACAAATTGTATTAATCAAATTGGTCAAGCTCTGGAGCCTCCATTACATTTAGCAGAGCTTCTCCCCCCCTCACTCATCTATAAACCTCCTCTTCTATGAGTGCTAAAAGTGTGTTGTTCCTTACCGGTACTCAATTTATAAAATTGTTAGAGAATACCAATATGTCTTTAACCACTAATCTAGCTGCATTACTTGGCACCATGTTTAAATGACAATATTTAATTTATACCGAAGTTTTACTACTAAATCTTTCCTACATTATTTAGTTTATAAATGTATTATCCACAGTTTTATGATTAAAAATAATGTTTGTCTTCACTTGCTACTAAAGGGCATGAAGCTCTTTATGAGCATATCATGCCACTACATGCATGATGAGAAGAACGATTTTCAAATTCAAACCAAAAAATCATTGTTACTATATAACCAATCTATAGTAGATTAATTCCATTATCTCTTCTATGGTCAAGTATTTGTGTAGCAAATTCCTTAACATATTATTTCATAGTTAGAACCATGAGAGATTATTTGTTATGTTGTGGTAATTTATGTAGCATCTTATTTCATAACCAAAACCATGACATGTGATCTCTTATTATGTAGCAATTATTATATTAGTTTTTATAGTAACATAAAATCTATGAAAATATTATGGAAGTAACATTTGAGCTACCAAAAGAAAATGAGATGTGTAGGATAGATTTATGCATAAGGGATGCTCCTACATTAGTGATTTAGGAAGAAATTGGTGGCCACCCACCTATTCCATTGGCTCAAAAGAGGGGTTTCCACCTTGGTAGTTTTTCTATAGTTTTTCGAGTCCTAAACTTTTGGAATCGTTTTGAGGCCTTAAACAACGCTTTTTGGGCATGGCAGAGTCACACTAGATGATTTAGCCATATTGTGATTGGAAAATGTGTATTCCTCGGATAGACCTTTCCAATGAGCTATCGTGCGCTCCAAACGAAGATCGTATGCAAATGTTACGCCCTTGGGAAGTTGACGTATCAACTACCTCCATGAGGGCCTGCAAACCTTTTGGCATTTCATCTTTCGGGGTTAGGGTTTTATATTTTATTTATGTTAAAAGGCCTTTGATGCCTCACTGTAAACATCATATTCTTGTGAATGAGCGTAGCCATCACATATCTTCTCGGAGATAAGCTTCCACCATTCTAGCGAGTCATTCGCTCTGTAATTTTACAGTTTTTGTACATTTCTCTCATTAATAAAAAAAATTCATTACTATATCTTTGTGTTTATTGCAATATATATGTATATATTTCACTGTTATATCTTCACCTTCATTTCGTTCTCAAAAAAATATGGATTAGTGGTATCAAAGAAGGCTACTCCTTTTTGTTTCTTAGTGCATGTCCTCGATGAGGTCAGCGTATAGAGAATTAGATCTCGAGCTAGTTTCTGTTGAGGACAACCGCTCTCGCCATCCCAAGCGCCCTCCCGTGGAGGAAGAAAAGAGAGGCGAGGGAGTAGAAGATCCCATCAAGTTATTGCACGTGGAATCCCTCGCACAACAAAGGAATGAGATGTTGGAGAATTTTTTCCAAATCCTTCAATGATTACCGACAATAGCAGGTGTGTCTTCGTCAAGCAGTTGCATTGGAGACGTTGCCCCATTCAAGGTACAAGTTAATTTTGATATTCCCATATTTGAAGGTCAGATCGATGTGGATGCTCTAGAAAAATGGTTAAATTTTCTTAAAGGTTATTTCTTTGTTCAGAATTTTTTCGACTAAGAAAATATCACCTTTGCACTCCTTAAGGCTCTCTCCCATGTCAAACATTGGTGGGAAACTTACTCAGAGAAAAATTCCGCAGAGGAGTCTAGAATATTTGGGGTCAAGCCCACTTGGGATTTTTTTATGGATGCGGTCAAGGAGAAATATTACCCTGTGGGAAACTGTGACGACCAATACATGAGATGGACCACATTGCATCAAGAGAGGGGCCAAACAGTGTTGGAGTTCATAAATACATTCCATACCTTGCGCACCAAGCTGGGTATCAAAGAATCTAAGCGACATCTAGTTCTAATAAACCATGGGGATATTCACAGGTACATCTAAACGAAAATGGAATTTTTGGACATTTCATCACTGGGAGTCTCTTATCGATATGCTATCAAAATCGAGCAGAAATTTAGCAGCAGAACAAGCAGGAATTTGGGTCTGCAAATCCGTAACAACCAAAGTATGGTAAAGACATCCCTAACTCACAGAACAACCAAACTCAAGACCACCAGTCCAAGCCGCAGGAAAAGAAGGTGAACAGAAGGATACTGTAGCCTTGGCCCAAGAACTTTCTATCCAGCTGAAGCAGATTATAGAAGAGCACAAAAATATTGTTGCGTCACCTATAGGGGTGCCTCCATACTTCCCAATCCAACAAAGTTACAACAAATCCCTTCATACTCCTCATATTACGTCTTCACCGGCATAGTCCTCACACACTCGGGAAGATCATGTAGCTAGATTAGTTGAACAGATCCAGCCCCTCTAGCAATAGGTTCATAACAACCTTCAACAAGCTACACAGGACATTTTCTTCAATGAGGCAAGCAGTTCACCAAGGTTCAGATTTGACAAAAGCTTCCCCATATTCCATGGGAAATTGACACAATGGATACCATTTCTTACTAAGGGGGGAAGAATGATCCAAGCGAAAATCGGTGGCCACCCACCTATTCTGTTGGCTCAAAATAGGGGTTTCCACCTTGGTAGTTTTTCTACAGTTTTTTGAGTCCTAAACTTCTAGGGTCATTTTGAGGCCCTAAACAGGGTTTTTTGGGCATGGTACAGTCACACTTTACTATTTGGCCAAAGTGTGATGATAAAATGTGTAGTCCTCGAATATATCTTTCCAACGAGCTTAATCCAGATTATTTTCGGCATGAAATGACACCACAGATATAATAAATAAATGCATAGAGATATCGTGGATATCCAATAATATAACATAAATGTATCAGAGATGCAACCATAAACACAAAGATACAATAATACACGATTTCTATTAATGAAAGAAATGTACAGAAACTATAAAAATACAGAGTGAAAGACTCGCTAGAATGGTGGCAACTTATCTCTTCGAAGAGATGTGACAGCTACTCGCATTAGCAAGAAGATGATTACAATGAGGCTCTGAAGGCCTTTTTACAATAAACAGGAATTCCAAAAACCCTATACATCCAAAAACCTAACCCTAGGAGATGAAGAGCCAAAAGTCATGTGGGCCCCATTTGGGTAAGTTAGTACATCAACTTCCCGGGGTCATAACTTTTGCATATGATCTATGCTTTAGGCACATGATATCCCATTGGAAATCTATCATCGAGGAGATTCATTTTGGGTGAAATATGGAAGGAACTTCCATATTTCTCCCCATTTTCCTAAAAACGTCATTTAGGGCCTCAAAATGGCCCCGAAAGTTAAAAACTGCTAAAAATAGTAAATTACAAAAATTGCCAGAAAATTATTTTGAGCCAGTTTGAAAAGGTGGGTGGCCACCGATATCCACCTGGATCAATCCTCCCTCCTTAGGAAGTAATGGTCTCCATTGCATTGAGTGTCGGGGGAAGAGGGAAAAGCATTTGTTGAATCTACATCTTGATGAGTTGCTTGCCTTGTTAGAGAAGTTGTGTTGCTTAACTTGTTGAAGGTTGTCACAAACATGTGGCTGGAAGGGTTGGACCTTTTTAACCAGTGTGGCTACATGAGATGCCTGTGTGCAGAAGGAATCTTTACACTTTGTTGCAATCTTGTTGACCTTGCTTCTGTTGGATAGAAGGTGCTTGGGCCAAGGTTGTAGTGTTTGCAGTATCCTTATGTTTACCTTTTGAACAGATTGTGAAGAAGATGAATTTTGTAGTACGAGATACTACCTTGCGACATTGTTTACGTGGAACAATAGTCGGAACTACCTTTGGTATTCTATAAGAACGACCCCCCAAAGAAACAATGACATTGCAGGGCCGAGACTCATAAACCACATGGTGTCTCCACATATATGGTTGGACCAAGAGAACATCACAAACATTGAGTGGGGAACAAGGATGATTTTAAGGATGGAAATTTATTTTAAAATGTAGAAACCTTGGAAAATCTTACTAATCTTTCATCTGCCAACTATAAAGATTGGCGATATTTTTGTAAAAATATTCAAATTTCTAAGGATTTTATATAGTATTTATAAAATTTGGGCAATTTTTAAGGTAAAATAATTTTATTCTATAGAATTTGAGTGAATCATTTTTAAAATAGCAAAACTCGTTTTTGGAAAAAACATGGAAAATTAGCCCATGAACGAAATTTAGCCCCTAAAATCATCCATGGTGGGGAAACATCACATAATACCTCGTCCTTGAAGGGTTGGATGTTGTATGAAAATTGACACTGCTGGCTGACACGAAGATCTCGTCCCTGGCAAAGCCACCCGATGTTGTATGGTTGTGAGTGTGGTGTTGTCGACAATCCCAATTGTTTTACGACCTCTGTTCAGATGAGGTTCTTCTGGATTTCACTATCATCAATAAAATGCAGTGGGGTCCCCTTCACCCACATCTATGAATGAAAAAGGTGTTCCCCCTCTTCAGGATCTGTTGGTTCTTCTGGTTGGTTGAATTGTTGTGGTTGTGACAATAGCAGTGGGGTCTGTGTCAATGATCTGTCCTTTACCAATATTTTCAGAATCAGATTCTGAATCAAGGTTCGGTTCCTTGTCTTTAATCTCGACCACCAATGACTATTTTGAGCGACATTCATAGGTGTTGTGCCAGGGGATTTTGTGGAAATCGCACCATTTTCCGGTGTTCTTCTTTGTCTTCACGTGACCCTTATTTTCCTATGGCTTGCACTTTTTTTGGGGAGATTGTTTGTTAGGGTCATCTTTTTCATACTTTGGTTGTTGCGGATTTGTAGACCCGAACTCTCGTTTGTTCTGGTGCTTAAATTTTTGCTAGATTTTAACATCATATCAATAAGTAGTGCCGAGTGATGAGATGTCCAGAAAATCCATTTCAGTTTGGATGTATCTATGTAGAGCCCCACGGTATTTCAGAACCAAATGTCGTTCTGAGTCTTTGATACCCATCTTGGTGCGCAAAGCATGGAAGGTATTGGTGAAATCTGGAACTGCTCGGCCCCTCTCTTGCCGCAGTATTGTCCATCTCATGTACTCATCATCATAGTTTCCTACAAGGTAATACTATTCCTTTACCGCATCTACAAAAAAATCCCAAGTGGGCTCGACCCCTATATTCCAGACTCCTCTATGGAACTTTGCTCCCAATAAGTTTCCCACCAATGTTTGACATGGGGGAGAGCTTTAAGGAGTGCGAAGATGATCTTTTCCCTGTCGAAAAAATTATGAACAAAGAAATAACCTTCTAATAGATTTAACCATTTGTCTAGGGCATCTGCATCTATCTGACCTTCAAATACAGGAATATCAAAATTAATATGTACCTTGAAAGGAGAGGTTCTTCCAAAGTGGTTGTTTGATTAATATGCACCTATTTCTATCGGCATGCGTTGAAGGATGTGGAAAATATTCTCCATCAGTTCATCCCTCTGTCGCGTGAGAGCTTGCTCAAGCCATAGCTTTATAGGATCGTCTGCTACGTCATTTTTCCTTTCTTCCACCATGGAGGGTTTCTTGGGTGTGCAAGAGTGATTGTCTTCAAGAGAGACAAGCTCGAGACCCAACTTGCTATACTCATTCCTCGTCGAGGACATGCGCTAAAAAAACGATCAAGAGCAGTCTGCTTTGATACCACTGATCTAGATTATTTTTGGCACGAAATGAGAGCGGAGATATAATAAAGAAATGCACAGAGATATTGCGGATATCCAATAATATAACAGAAATGTATCAGAGATGCAACCATAAACACAAAGATACAGTAATACACGATTTCTATTAATGAAAGAAATGTATAGAGACTGTAAAAATACAGAGTGAAAGACTCACTAGAATTGTGGCAACTTATCTCTGAGAAGAGATGTGGCAGCTACTCGCATTCGCAAGAAAATGATTACAATGAGACTCTAAAGGCCTTTTTACAATAAACAGGAATGCCAAAAACCCTATACATCCAAAAACCTAACTTTAGGAAATGAAGCACCAAAATTCATGTGGGTCGTGTTTGGGTAACTTAGTACATCAACTTTCTGGGGTCATAACTTTTGCATACGATCTTTGTTTTGGGCACATGATAGCCCGTTGGAAAGGTATGGTCGAGGAGATTCATTTTGGGGGAAATATTAGAGGAACCTCTATATTTCTCTCTATTTTCCCAAAAACATCGTTTAGGGCCTCAAATAGCCCCAGAAGTTAAAAACTGCTAAAAATAGTAAATTACCAAAATTGCCAGAAAATTGTTTTAAGCCAGGTGGGAAAGGTGGGTGGCCACTGATATCCACCTGGATCAGAGCTATCATGCATCCCAAATGAATATCCTATGAAAAATTTATGTCCTTGCGAAGTTGACATATCAACTACCCCCATCGGGGCCCACAAACCTTTTGGTGTTTCATCTTCTAGAGTTAGTGTTTTGGATTTTTTTTATGTTAAAAATACCTTTGGAGCCTGATTCTAAACATAATATTCTTTAGAATGAGCGTAGCCATCACATCTCTTCTCAGAGATAAGCATCCACCATTCTAGCGAGTCATTCACTCTGTAATTTCACAGTTTCTATACATTTCTCTCATTAATAAAAAAATTCCATTATTGTATCTCTTTGTTTATTGCAATATCTATGTATATTTCATTATTATATCTCCTCCTTCATTTTCATTCTCAAAATAATCTGGATCAGTGGTATCAGAGCAGGCTACTCCTTTTTGTTTCTTAGTGCATGTCCCCGATGAGGTCAGGGTATAGAGAGTTGGTTCTCGAGCTAGTTTCTCTTGAGTACAACTGGTCTCACCATCCCAAGAGGCCTCCCATGGTGGAAGAAAAGAGAGATGAGGGAGAAGAAGGTCCCATCAAACTATTTCTCACGGAATCCCTTGTGCAACAAAGCAACGATATGTTGGATAATTTTTCCCAAATCCTTCAATGATTACTAACAATAGAAGGCACGTCTTTGTCAAGCAGTCGCTTTGGAGACGCTGCCCCATTCAAGGTACAAGTTAATTTTGATATTCCTATATTTGAAGGTCAAATCAATGCGGATGCTTTGGAAAAATGGTTAAATTTTTCTAGAAGGTTATTTCTTTGTTCACAATTTTCTGACAGAGAAAAGATCACCTTTGCACTCCTTAAGGCTCTCCCCCATGTCAAACATTGGTGGAAAACTTACTGGGAGAAAAATTCCACAGAGAAGTCTGGAATATTTTGGGTTGATCCCACTTGGATTTTTTTATGGATGTGGTCAAGGAGCAATGTTACCCTATGGGAAACTATGATGAACAGTACATCAGATGGACCTCGTTGCATCAAGAGAGGGGGGAAATATTGTTGAAGTTCACAAATGCATTCCATTCCTGAGCGACATCTGGTTCTAAAATACCACAGAGCTCTTCACAAGTACATCCAAACCGAAATGGAATTTCTTGAAATTTCATCATTGGGAGTCACTTATTGATATGTTGTCACTTATTGATATGCATGTCCCCGACGAGGTCAAGGTATAGAGAGTTGGTTCTCGAGCTAGTTTCTCTTGAGTACAACCGGTCTCGCCATCCTAAGAGGCCTCCCATGGTGGAAGAAAAGAGAGATGAGGGAGAAGAAGGTCCCATCAAACTATTTCTCACGGAATCCCTTGTGCAACAAAGCAACGATATGTTGGATAATTTTTCCCAAATCCTTCAATGATTACTAACAATAGAAGGCATGTCTTTGTCAAGCAGTCATTTTGGAGACGCTGCCCCATTCAAGGTACAAGTTAATTTTGATATTCCTGTATTTGAAGGTCAAATCGATGCGGATGCTTTGGAAAAATGGTTAAATTTTTCTAGAAGGTTATTTCTTTGTTCACAATTTTCTGACAGAGAAAAGATCACCTTTGCACTCCTTAAGGCTCTCCCCCATGTCAAACATTGGTGGAAAACTTACTGGGAGAAAAATTCCACAGAGAAGTCTGGAATATTTTGGGTTGATCCCACTTGGATTTTTTTATGGATGYGGTCAAGGAGCAATGTTACCCTATGGGAAACTATGATGAMCAGTACATCAGATGGACCTCGTTGCATCAAGAGAGGGGGGAAATAKTGTTGAAGTTCACAAATRCATTCCATTCCYGAGYGACATCTGGTTCTAAAATACCACAGAGCTCTTCACAAGTACATCCAAACCGAAATGGAATTTCTTGAAATTTCATCATTGGGAGTCACTTATTGATATGTTGTCACTTATTGATATGCATGTCCCCGACGAGGTCAAGGTATAGAGAGTTGGTTCTCGAGCTAGTTTCTCTTGAGTACAACCGGTCTCGCCATCCTAAGAGGCCTCCCATGGTGGAAGAAAAGAGAGATGAGGGAGAAGAAGGTCCCATCAAACTATTTCTCACGGAATCCCTTGTGCAACAAAGCAACGATATGTTGGATAATTTTTCCCAAATCCTTCAATGATTACTAACAATAGAAGGCAYGTCTTTGTCAAGCAGTCRYTTTGGAGACGCTGCCCCATTCAAGGTACAAGTTAATTTTGATATTCCTRTATTTGAAGGTCAAATCRATGCGGATGCTTTGGAAAAATGGTTAAATTTTTCTAGAAGGTTATTTCTTTGTTCACAATTTTCTGACAGAGAAAAGATCACCTTTGCACTCCTTAAGGCTCTCCCCCATGTCAAACATTGGTGGAAAACTTACTGGGAGAAAAATTCCACAGAGAAGTCTGGAATATTTTGGGTTGATCCCACTTGGATTTTTTATGGATGCGGTCAAGGAGCAATGTTACCCTATGGGAAACTATGATGACCAGTACATCAGATGGACCTCGTTGCATCAAGAGAGGGGGGAAATAGTGTTGAAGTTCACAAATACATTCCATTCCCGAGTGACATCTGGTTCTAAAATACCACAGAGCTCTTCACAAGTACATCCAAACCGAAATGGAATTTCTTGAAATTTCATCATTGGGAGTCACTTATTGATATGTTGTCAAAATCGAGAAAACATTTAAGCAGCAGAATAAGGGGGAGTTTGGGTATATAAATCCGCAATAACCAAAGTATGGTAAAGGCATCCCTAACTCATAGAACAACCAACATCAAGACCACCAATCCAAGCCACAGGAAAATAAGGTGAACAGAAAAAAACTGCAACCACTGCAACCTCGGCCTAAGACCTTTCTATCCAGCAAAATAAGTTGTATAAGAGCACAAATTTATTGTTGTGTCACCTATGGGGGTGCCTCCATACTGCCCAATCTAGAAAGGTTATAACATATCCCTTCATAGTCCCCATATTGCATATTCACCGACAGAGTCTTCACACACTTAGGCAGATCATGCAAATAGATTAGTTGAACAGATCCAACCCCTCCGAAAACATGTTCATAACAACCTTCAACAAGATATGTATGACAACTTCTTCAGCAAGATAAAAATTTTACCAAGGTTTAGATTCGAAAAAATATTCCCCATTTTTATCACTGAAATTTTGTCCGCACATGGCGACAAGAACTCAACATCGTCAAACATCAATGAAGTCATTCATGGCACTGGATTAATTTCACAGCATTGCAAAAGGGTCAAAAACTATACAAAGTAACCAAAAATTGAAGGGCTCTTTACAGAAGATGGGTGCGCGCGCATATGCGCGGAACAGGAACGTACAAGGCGCGCATGCTCGCACGATGCACGACTGTTAGCGAACAAACCCGCGCACATGCTAAACGGCACATTTATTGAATTGGTCGGCCTCCCAACCACTTATGGACCAGCTCCCAACCTAATTTGACCATCAAATCTAAGCTGAATCCGCATGGTTGGCTGGTCAAAGACCTAATTGAGCCCTAAAGAGCTCCTTTTCACACCTCAAAGGGGTTACATAATCACCCAATGCTATGCTATAAAAAGCCATGAAGAAACATCATTTTCTCAAGGAATTTTATGTAATGTTATGCTGCTTAGATTTTTTTAAGGACTCACTCCTTGACAATAACACATTAGCACCATTTCATTGAGCCATCCACCTCTCTCTTGAGTGGATGTGCTAGGAGTTCTTTCACCATCATTCTCATTTTCTTATTGTAAGAAGAGAAAGTTTGTGAGGGCCCAAAGAGCCTTCCTTTGGAGGAAGAAGGAACCACAGTTCCCTTTCTTCATTGTGCTTTGATTCCATCAATAGACCAGCTCAAAACATTGGTGATATTGGTCTTGTTGTCTTTGTTATTTCTTTTTCCATATGCTCATAGTTTTAGTTTGTTTTAATTTAATTCTTGCTTATAGTTTTGTTGTTCTTTTTCTAACTCTTTCCTCTACAGCTGTCATGCTCAGCAAGACCCAACTGGGCATGTAAGAACCCTTTATTTGCTCACCAAGTGACGAATTGGGTGCAAACAGATTGGCGACCATACTGGGGAGAAGGTATCAATTCCTCCCTCATTTGGGTTTATTTTGCTTTCCTTTTGATTTCATTAACTTGCAGGTTCACAAACCAGCCTCAACCGACCTGCTAACCAGTCAATTCACAAGAGAATTGAGAGAAATCCATCCGAATTTTCTTTCTCGGTCTCTTGTCACAGGTGCGCGGGTTTTCCACCCCATAGATGTGCATCGTGCGTGCATGCGCCTGAACGACAGTCTTCCTATGCGCACATGCGCTTTCTATCTCAATTCGAATAGTGCACCTGCGCTCTGTGCGCCTGTGTATGCACTAGGGGCCGCACATTTGATCTAAATTTCACATTGTAAGGTCTTGGATGTGGGGAAAATCATTTTCCTTCTTAAGAATGATGTTATGCATGCTTTAAATACTGCACCACTTAGACCCCTCAACTTATAAAGGGGATAGTCAAAAAAACATAGGCACTTAGGTGGATAAAAATCAATTTCCCTTATTTTCTTTTTTCCACGTAGATGGCTTGCTTTGATTTGTAATCTAAGGAGAACATCAATTCTAATCACATCTAACTCACATTTTGGGACTCGAAGTTGAAGTAACAATCTTGAGTATGCTCTTCTCTTGCGCCTTCAAGCGATCTTGAGAACCAGAAAAGGATTGCGAAAACAATCTCATCTCCCTTAACAAAAATTTCAAAATCTTTAGGAGAGGACAAAGGCCCTTTTGGGACCCCTCTTAGTTTCATTTTTCTAAAATATCTTAAATTTGTAATGGGCCCATACATGCTCACATGTCACAAAAGTAAGATAGTGGTTGGAATTTTGCTTTTTTAGATCAAAAAACTAGGAGAGTTTAAAGGTTTGTAATGGCCCCACACATGCCCACATGTTCAATCTAGGATAGTTTCATGCTTTTTCTAGATTAGCTCACACATAGGGAGTTAAAGGATAGTAACGGACCACATGTCCACATGCTAGTTTCCTAGGGCTTTTAAAATTCCACAAGGTTGTACCAATGACATCTAGCTAATTAGGTAATCAAACTCTTGTAAGGACCAAGCGAAGTCCACATGCAGCAAGGTGACATCTAATTAACTAAAACTTGGTACACTTTCACTCACACACAAAAGTCACTTTTTCACTCACATAGCCTCTTCTCGAAATGTGGAGGTCTAAGTAGGTTTCCTCCAAAGGGATTCTGAAAACACCCCATCTTTTCTTGATAGGACTATCCACTCCCACTTTTAATCAAACGAGGTTGGTTTTCACCCCCAGCCTCACAAAACAAATTCATCTAAAATCTTTCTAAAAACTCACTAAGTTTTCCTCCACAGGAGGTACCAAAAGAAGTTTTTAGTCTAGGTAGGATTTCAGGAATAGGCATCCAAATAACTCCCCGTTATCTGGTTCTCACATTTTCAAACATA
>JASDQU010246021.1:0-16668 GCA_032191745.1 Picea mariana
AACCTCTACTTATTGCATTATATTTTTTTATTATCTTTAACATTGTTGTAAATATTATCTTTAACATTGTTTTTTTGTTATCATTAACAATTTTTTAAATATTTGGGGGTTCTAATTATATTATAATGTGGCAGGATGATCGTGGAAAAGGGCCAACCGCAGAACATGTAAATGATTATCAATTTCCACTTTCATTTTACATTATTTTTATTATTTGCTTATATAATTTTATTGAAATAACATTGTTTTTGTTGAAATTATATGTAGTCCGCGGGCTATGTTGATCATGATTCCGCCGATGAGGAGGGATTTTATTCACCCGCTGATCTAATGGTCTTAATAAAAAGAAAAGATTATTAAAGAGAACAAGGAACTTGCTAGCTTCTTAGATCGTCCAGATCAAACTCCCAACGTCAAAGCAAAGATCAAGCTCCTTATGTCACAACTTAACACATATAAGGTAGTAACCATAATTTAAAGTGTTTTTTTTAATGTACTCATACGTTCAATTATGATACTTTGTTCTTTAACTTTTACATTATCTCACGAAAAAACATTTTCTTTTTTATAAAGACATTTTTGGAGCATGTTCAACCCGGTGTTGGTAGTAGTCGCGCTACAAAGACACTACAGAGACCTGATGAGGGAGGTCATACAGCTGCTAGAGTACTATTTACTTCTCTATATTCCACACCTAATTTAGATAGGATCCATGACACGCACCTCCAGACATCCACACCTTGATCAGAGTCTAGAGATGGTGGCAGAGATGAGGCTCATGGCGATGTGGTTGACATGGTTGCATTTCCTAGAGCTAGATGTGTGACAAGCACGGGAACCCTTCTGTGCACATTTGTGATCGTCGATAATGGACTTCCATTAAAACAGATAAGACTCCCAAATAGTTTTAATTCATATTTTAATCATTTAATGTTGTCCTTCTCATAAAAAAATCATCTAGATTATTAATTTTAAATTAATGATCATATATTTTTGTGTGTAGGAAACGACCATTTTTATAGGCACCTAGAGAGCAAGGCCTTGTTGATTTTTGGGACAACCTTATGCATGAGGTGGAATTTCCAAAATTCCAAACTCAAAAAGGAACTTATGGATTATCTTGAAGGCCTCTTTGGAGTAGACACGTTCAATAAAAAACGATCACCTCTGCAGTGGGAGAATATTTAAAATATACATGGGATGTTTATAGAAGAAGATTGGTAGGAAATCCTAGGTATGAGCCTCCTCCCTCAATTCCATAGAGGGAGTGGAAGGCGATCATTAATGATGCAAAAGAGAAGATTTTGAAAAAATCAGGAGAACAAATAACTGGTACACCAAGGTAAATTACAATATTTTGACTTCAATACCAGCTTTATTTTTCTTTAGATCTAAATAAAAGTGTGATTATATATAACATACTTGAAAATTTTGATGATAGGTTGCCTGACACTTCGAAGGCAACCAAAGCAAGGATTGCCAAACATGGCCAACACAAGCTAGGCCAGGGTGGTGTTGACGGGCATAAGTGACACACTGTTAACTGGGAGAATAGATCCGGACCAGGGCTATCTAATTAACCCAATTTGTTTGTTGTGATCTATTCTGACGGGTTTAATGGCTCCGTTAGCCAACTAGGGTCCTAAAACAAAGAAAATAAATAAACTACTCTAAAGCTAAAACTGTAATACTATATACTTTAATCTAATTATTTACAAGTATTTCCAGAAATATAAATATGTGATTATAAACAGAGTATTTACAAATTGTGAGTTTTTGGTGAATGCCTTGCGAAATCAATGTTTGGTACTTGTTTTCAAGTACCAAAGATAAAGAAAGCACATATTTTTATATTTTTTGTTTTATAATCTAAGATCTAAGAACTTAAAAAGATACTAGTAAAATGTGATTTGAAACAAGGATAGAGTAATGGTCACAACCAATTTAAATTGTCTTGTTTCACTGATAAATAAACTAATAACATAAATTAAATGTGAATAAAGATAACATGAGATTAGTTTTGTATTGTGTCTATGTCTCTGTGCGATCCAAACCTCCAGCTATCTTGCATGTGAGAGAAATCTACGACAGGCTTGTACTAATGTCTCCCGAATAAACTCAAGGTGTTTATTGTCAACTGGGATATAAGAACAGAGTAGCAAAAATGTAGATCCAGTGACCTTGTGATTATGAATATTTACATTAAAAGAAACTTAACTGTAAAACATTCATTGGATACATCGATTAAACATCAAGCATAAATCATGATATTAAAGTTGAAATAATGATCACATATATAATATATGAAACAACAAGTTATAGACAAAAAATTTAAAGCAATGAATAAGATGAAACATCGCATACTAATGAGACTAAAACTGCATAACATATTGGTATCTCATAATATAAAAGGAAAAACATAAATGGAACAATGTCACACTGGTCTAAAGCCGAAATGCGAACCACTTGTCCATATAGTTCTGAGAATTACATGTCCATAATATTTTCTACGAAAATATTTCTTTCACTAACAAAGTGAACAGAATTTAAAGTAACCTGAGATCACATACTCATATCTCACAGGATAGAGTTGGATCTCCCGAAATCAAGCAATATTACAAAAATAGTGGATTGGAAACCACTTATAACAGAGTTGGTTTATCCAAAAATAAATCAAAGTTTTTCTAAGACATAAGGAAAAAGAAACTACTAATCATTATAATTGAAAATATTTACTCCAAATGATCAGCAACAGAATATCCCATTTCCTGAGAAAAGAAAAAACAATTCGATAAATTAGAAAAAACAATTTCTAATAACTAAATTTCTATTTAAAAGAGACTTGGCTACATGATCGAAGATTCTGTAGACAGTCTTAATTTTAGTAAATTAAATCAAAACTACAAATCTAATTATTTCAAATTAGATAACAAAAATAAACTAAAAGGAAAATAAAATTGTTTACCATTAAAAGTTAACTAAAGAGGGGTCAGAGAGATCAGAGTTTATTATTGCCTTGACACTAGTCTCATTCTTGATGACTATGTTTCTAGATGTCTTGATACATTTAGTATTCCTCTCTACTTTCGCCTTGAGATCAAAGTTTTCTTGCTTTAACAACACATTCTGAGCAGTAAAAGTTTTAATTTGGGCCTGTAGGAGAGGAACGTCGATGTAATAATGCTCATCCCAATTGAAACAATCATCACAGTGAACAGGGGAGGTGGTAGGTCAATGAAGGACACAGTCGACAATGTGTGCATCAATCTTATATTCTATTTGCTTCAGATCTTGCCTAATACCAAAGAACCCTTCTTTGACTTTAAGGCATGGTGGAAAATTTGTTACGAAATCATAAGGTTCAGTAGAAACAATAACTTCCCTCCTGGAACCCTGCAATTCTGGATCTTCCCAAACTAGAAAATCCTCTATTTCAGGATCTGAAACCTCATCTATCTCGATCGGATCGATCGAGCTTAGATGAGTATCATTTGGGTTCCTTAATTTTCTTGAAATTAGACGACCTACCTTCTTGTTTTTGAACCATAAATATGTGCATTGTTGTTTTTTTCCTTTGAAAGGTTTCTTGACATCTGACTTAATCATAACGTTTAGGATAGCATCAATCACAGGCACAAGAGGGTCAATTACCTTCAATTTAACAATCTCTTTCTCAGGAAATCTTGCAGGTGAAGACTTACTCAGCATCCCTTCATCTATAGGGTTTATGTCGGTAAACTCTGGTCCACTTGTTGAATTACTGAAGTGGTCTTTAACCATTGGCTTGTCTAAGTTAGGGTTTACTGTCAAAAGAGGGTTTGTTGTAGGATCAACCTGGACGAAACTATTCCTTATTAAGAAGACCTCCCAATTATCACCTATGGTTGACAAATGATGCATCGACAAGATTTTAACCAACCCATGATGGACCAAGCTCAAGTCGACACTCTGTCACTTGTATCATTTCGACATCTTAAAGAGACTTCTCAACAAGTAAGAGGGCACATTTAAATCGAAACCTATGAAATTCATGAGTAAACATATATGGTAGAGAAAAACCAATCTGTATCTACCCTCTCATGTAACTAATTGTTTCAGGATTAATCAGCAAACTATGCCATCTAGATTTTACCAGGGAGATAGGAATACCTTTTACACAACAGTTGATCTTTCGGGATGTCATAAATAGACTCCACGGGACTTCTTCAATTCAGGCATTTTTGAACCACCTTTCACCCTTTGATGGAAGACATATTGCTTTTCTTATGAGCTCCTTAGTCAATTTTAACTGTGTGTCTCTGATTTTATCCTTGCAACCATCGAAGGTTTGCACGAAGGCTTTTTCCACCAAAAGATTATAACCCTCACATTTCTTAAGGAATATATCACAGCCATGACTTTTTAGGTCCTCAATCGCATCATCGCGAGAAATAAAGGCCTATCATCCGTTCAGCTCCAAGCGAATGATAGACGCCATGAAAACTATAACCAGAATGCGACAGAGATTAGTCAGAATAGTCTTAGTTTCCAGTCATGCGAGCAGCAAAATCCAGTCTGAATGGAGAGTGGAGACATGAAAATAACATAGCATGTGTTTTACCATAACTTGGATATTGGGAGTGAAAACCATAGGGTTCATTGTAATCCTCTACCATCTCTTGTGATGAGTGCCATAACTACAGAGTACCAAAACCCTATGGAGGAAATGAATAGCTCATTAATATGTTAAGCCAACAAGGTGAGGTGAGGACGCGAGTATAGCACGTCTGCATTCATTTGTATGATTGTTGGTATGACCATTGAATTCGCGTGAAGACTACCAAAAATATCAAAGGCTCTTCACAAATCGAAAATAAACTATCAAACCATATTAAAACCATAACATCGAGAATAGATCACTCAAACATTAGATTTAGATTTCAATTAAATATGGGTGACTTTTAACAAAGATGTTTCTAAGGCACAAAGAAAAATTATAACACCAAGCTAAGTTTTATGTTTAATTCATGTTTACAGTCATGAATTAAACATAAAACAAAAAACGAAAATGTAAACAATAATAAATTAATAAGGGTAGCTTTTAATCCAGTAATCATTTCAAAACTCTCAAAAATGTTTACAAAATTGAGGTGATGGAGGCTACAGAAAAATGCAATTTCTTCTGATCATGTTAAATATCAAAATCATGTGGGGCTTCCAACAATGGTGACATACTGGACGAAGCAGGTATCTTTGCATCACCAGAAAAATCATTTTAGGATGAATCAGAAAGAATGAAAAAATAAAAAAATAGTTGACAACAAGTCGAGCATCCTGATCAAAACTCAGAAAATAACATAGCCTAGTGTTAGAAGTGTTTCTGTCAAAATGCAATCTGGTATCAAGTTTTTATTATGAGCGAGACGATGTTTAGGCACCCAACTCCGATACTGTTGACAGGGCCACTGCTACCAGCAGGCATCCATAGCCTCAGCAAGGATGTCATTTAACCCACTCTAACACCTCTATCATGTCCAAGAGTCGTCCATCATTATAAAGAACATCTTTATTTTTTATCAATTCCAAAAAATACATACCTGATAATTTTCTTAAACCCGACATTACTTCATTGCCAGCAGGCCTGTTCAGTACCCCAACGAAGTTGCCTTGGCATCATGCATGCATTTACTTGCTGCTAGCAGACTTGTTCTATATCTCAGCGGGTTTATAAGCACTTCCCACACCTTGCAGTGCTTTCAACTCTCTGGAATTTATTTACAAATTTACAGAAACTTTATGATGTTCAAGAGAGTGGGGTGATGCTGAAAATCTCAGATCTTGGAAACAGAATTTGATCTCATACAATTCATTTTCTCGTTTGACGACCTTCATCATGATCTGAACACTTATATTTCTACTAAGAAACCATCCTGAGGATAGGAAGGTATAATTGAGTTATTTTCCTTAAAAACAGGGACAACGTTAAGAGTTTTATTAATGATAATCGTGGCTTCTCGTAATTTATAAAAAGAAACCAAGAACACTATTTCAAACATAAATTTTCTTCTACTGATCTGATTTTTACAATTTATATCACTTGTGCTTTGAAACGTCATCGACTGTTTATTTTCGATAATATTTTTGATTTACCTTCCATAAACAAAATGGTGACTCAGACATAATTTATTCAAAAACAAATCAAAAACAAGCAAAACGAAAAGAACCAAAATCAAAAAATAGAAAAGATAATTAAACAAAAGATTTGTACAGAGGGGTAGATCTGGAATCATCAGGTGAAATATCTTTTGAGAGCTTGACCATTCATAGGGAAAGTGTTTGGCTGTCTCTCCAAATTGTGCAGATAGAAAGAGATGGGACCTAATTTTTCAGAAATTACAAATGGTCCCAACCATAGATTATGGAACTTGGTGTGTTCCCCCTTCCCCTTGTGAGCTTTGTCCCACTTGAGAACCAAGTCTCCGACATCGAAATTCCTATCTAAAGAAGAATTTGAATCAAACCATATTTTCACAATTTGTTGATGCTAATTCAATTTATGCTTTGCTTGTGCCCTTACTTCCTCCAATTTTAACAAGGCATTAGTTCAACTTTCTAGGGGAGGGAACTCCTCTTCTTGAACTTTCTTTGATAATTGCAGAGAAGGAAGTTGAACATGTGGAGGGAGAATTGCTTATCTTCCATAGATGAGAAAGAAAGGGGAATTAACAATAGAGGCTTTTGGTGTCACCCTATCAGCCTATAGTGCATTATACAATACATTGTGAAAATTCTTATGATTTTCTGAAACTGTCCTCTTAATGATCTTGATTAAATTTTTGTTTATTGATTCTGCTAAACCATTTCCTTGAGGGTAGTAGCTGGCAGAATATTTCAGTTTAATTCCTTTTTCCAAGGCAAATACGTTCATATCAAGGGATGAAAAGTAAAATGCGTCAGCAAAAACCAAAGATTCGAGAACACCGAATCGAGTGATGATATGAGAGTTTAGGAAAGATACTACCTGATTTGTGTTCACTACTTTCAAAGGTAAAACCTTGGACCATCTAGTGAAATAATCCATTTTTGTAAGAATATACTTGTGCTACTATGAAGAAGAAGGGTTGATTGGTCCTGTGATGTCAAGGCCCCATTGCTGAAACAAAGAATCTACAATAACATCCTGCAAGGGAAATGCTACCTTTTTCACCCATCCTGCAACCTTTTGGCAGATTATGCATTTACGAAACAGTGCATGGGCGTCTTTAAACAAAGTGGGCCAATAGTACCCGGCTCTTATCACTTTTTGAGCAGTGGTATCTATGTCGAAGTGACCATTGGCTTCACCTGCATGAAGTTCAGATAGTACTTTCTCTGATTCTTCCTTTTCTAAACAATGCATAAGAACACCATCAAAATTATTTCGAAATAATACATCATTTATTAACTGAAAAGATTTTGATTTTAACCTTAGTGATCTTCTATTTTTAGGATCAAGATAGCGACGAGTGGATCCATGCGTCAAATAAAATTTAATATTCTCATACCAAGAATTGGCAACAACTTGTGCACAGATGATTTGTTTTTCGTTGTGTTAATTTACAGTTAAGGTAATAATTTGACTTTCTTTCCCTTCAACTGAATCAACCACTATTTTACATAGGCCTTGACCTCTAACGATTTGTGGAGGGGTTATTTCAAGGTCATATTCTTGTAATGACTTCATCCAATTTGCCCTTTTTTCACCCAGTTCTTTTTGTACTAACAGGATTCTTACAGCTGGATAAGGAATGATAATCTTGGTTCTGGATTTCAGTAGGTATGACCAAAAGTGTTTTACTGCTTTAAAAACAAAATATGCCTATTAATCTATTGTTGGGTAATTAAGCTCTGCTCCTTTGAAATCTGAGCTCATGAAGGCAATGGGTATCTCATTTCTTTCAGTGTTTTTCTGTGTTAACACGACAACATAAGATCGGTCAGAAGAAAAGGTGTAAAGAGTGAAATCCTGAGAAAAATCGGGACTCATCAAGGAAGGAGATTCTACTATTGATTTTCTAATGGAGTCAAAAGATTGACTTTATTGTGGGCCCCAACGGTACAAAACATCCTTTTTAATTAAATTCTTTAATGGTATTACCATTTCTGAGAAACTTGGGACAAACCTTCTGACGAAATTATTCTTTCCCAAAAAGGGCTGAATGGCCTTTTTGGAAGAGGGAGGGGAGACTTTTTCAATAGCTTGGGTTGTTTCAGGGTCAATAATCATTCCATCCTTAGACACTATAAACCCAAGTAGTTTACCTTGCTCTACTGCAAAGACTGATTTCTTAGGGTTGAGAGATATACTGAACTTTCGGCATCGTTCCAGAACATCCCTAAGGTGAGACAAGTGATCTTTCTTGTTTTTAGAGAAGACAGTGACATCATCAAGATAAACCATGACTGATTGGTTTATGAGGCCACGGAAAGAAATGTCCATTGCTCTCTAAAAAGTGGCACCGACATTTATCAGTCCAAAAGGCATTTTCTTGTAGGCATAAGTGCCCCATGGGGTGCGAAAGGTGGTTTTAAGCTGATCTGAGGGAGACATGAGGACCTGGTTGTATCCTGAAAATCCATCTAGAAAATATAGTCTTTTGGAACCAGACACCTACTATAGAATTTGTTCCATTGGAAGAACATGGTAAGTTTTTATCATATGCTCGGTTTAGGTTCCGAAAATCGACACAAAGTCAAATTTCACCATTCTTCTTCCTTACACAGACAATATTAGACACCCATTCTGTATGCCTTACCAAGAAAATTATCTTTGCAATTAGTAATTTATTTAGTTCTTTTTTAACAGTGGGTTCCAATTTAGGGTACATATTCCTCAATTTCTATTGAAAAGGTTGTGTCTGGGCTTTCATGGGGATGATATGTTGTATGATATTAGGGTCGAATGTTTTTAAGTCATCATACGTCCAAGCAAAAGCGTATTTAAATTCTTTAAACAAATTTATGAAAGCATATCGTTCTTGCTCGGAGCATCCTGTTCCCATATTGATATTTTGAGGATTTTCCTTCGTTCCTAAATTAACCGTCTCATAAATCAAAGAACAACTGTTCATTTTACAATTAACTATCCCTCTAAATTTATCATGCAAGTCATAAAAAAAATTTATTCTTACAATAAATCTGGGGATAGATTTTACCAGATCGAATGTCGATTCAAGAGATCTAGGATCTAATATTACCATGAAATTTCGGAGATTTTCATCGTGAGTGCCTTCATCAATGACCGCACCTTGAAAAGTATCTTCCATATGCAGGAAGTTGATGATCTATTGGTCATCATCGAACACTCTCCAATTGGTGATGTTATCTGGTATCGATGGCCTGAACAACAATTCAATTGAAAATGCATTAGGAGAAAGGGATTCTGCGGGCAATAGTTTAGAAGCAACATTGGCCAATAAATTGACCTTTGAATTACTTAGTCTAGGAATGGAATTTATGTTAAATGATGAAAAATTTTGCATCAAACTCCAATCCTCAGTTTGGTAACTTTTCAGATGTGGTGATAAGCAATGTATGGAGTTTATTACCTTCCTAACCACTATTTATGAATCACCAAATACCATTAAATTTCGCATGTCCATATCCAAATATTTCCTAAGTCCTTGTAGAAGTTCTTTGTACTCGACGGTGTTATTAGTGCACTCAAACTCTAGTTGGTAAGCAATAAAAGTCTTATTACCTGTAGGATCGATGAGTACACAACCTGCACCTGCTCCTTCTTTGGATTTGGATCCATCAAAGTACAATGACCAGATTTTGTCTTCGTTAGTAGTACTTGGCATACTTGGCAAAGTTGGTGCCTGAGTATAAGTCATAACTTCTGATTGTTGCTCAGGATCAGTAATAGAAGAAATTTCGGTCATGAAATTACCAAAGAAGGTATTCATTCCCTCTATTTCAAATGATTTCGCCGATGTAATGAAAGGTTCATTTGTATCATTTAGATCTGTCACCGTATGCTTCAGATAACATTCTTTGTTTATCCTAATTCTATTGGGTTGTTCATTTTTCGGTAGCCACAAATGAGACCAATATGTAGCAAAGTAACCATGTAGCTGCTTGGACCAGTCCTTGCTTAAAAACAAACCATAGACTTTAGGGACATCCACAATGATAATGCCATTTATCTGATGAACCTTAGGATTGGAGGATAATCTAAACAGAACATTCTTTAGTTCACCAATTACCTTAACATTTGTTCGATCAAGCTGAATGATTTTGAGATCAGAAGGTTTAACTTCTGCGTTAATTTTTTGACAAACGGATAGAGGCATCATGTTCGATGATGCATCGGAATCGACCATACAGTTATGTATATTCCTATTGAAAACTTCAAAGGTTAATAAAAAAGGCAGGACATTTTTCTGAGTGTTAACAGCAGAACTCTATTGACTTTTAGTTGTTGTCCCTGAAATAGTTTTAACTACATTTGCTATAGTTTTTTCAGCTAAGTCCCTTTTATATGGAAGTTCAGATGTCATTTTAGTTGGAATCTTTTGGGCTGTTTTTGAACCAGTTTCTGCAGTTTTCTTGCTACTAGGATCATTGTTTTTACTGTTTTAAGTGATACTTTGAAACATTTTCTGCAAAATAAAGGGAAATTTCAGCAGCTCAAAAACAGAAATGTTATCCCTCAGTTTTTTTAGATCTTCAATTAAATCGTATTCTAAGACAGGGGCTGCTAAAATTTATTTAATTCTAGTCTTATTTGACTATTTTGGAAACACATTATTACTCACTTCAGAAGAAGGTTTGTTTTGTGTTTTGCTTCTTGTATTGTAGGGGTGAACAGTTTCAAAATTTGCTTGGAAGATATTGTCCGAGAAGTGACCGAAAAATGTTGGGAGATGATTCCTCCTCTTCTGGTACTTCTTCCTCGACTA
The DNA here is from genome assembly GCA_032191745.1 of Picea mariana. NCBI lineage: Eukaryota > Viridiplantae > Streptophyta > Pinopsida > Pinales > Pinaceae > Picea > Picea mariana. Next base: position 10,923 of record JASDQU010246021.1, read on the forward strand.
TGTCTTTAGAACTTTCAGGAGGGATGGAAGAAAAATTATCATGTGCTTCTAAGATAGTTTGCAAAGCGTACTGCAAGCTTTCGAAATTTAGACCTTCAGTGGTTGGGTTTGGTCAGTTGGGAGGAAAGGATTTTTGAAAGGAGGTTTAAAACTCCCTTTTCTTGTGGATGCCTCCTCGGTTGATCTCTTCAAGTCAACGACCTAGTTGGACAGTTTTTGGAAAGATTTATGCAAGCTTTCTAAGTCTAAAATTTCTGGTTGATTTTTAGTTTGAGGAGGCCTAGAAAGGATTTCTATTTTCTTTTTAGAGGATGAAGTTGTTTCATCTTCACTATTGATATTATATTTTAAGCTTAATATATCCTTTTCAATTTGTCTTTCTTCCTCAAAGGCTTCTAACAGTGTGTTCGTTTTAGACCTTTTGACCCAAATTGCTATGTTATTATGCAAATCCTTAGTGTAATATGCGAAAATTAGGCTTTCAGTGGGCATTGAATCTGCAGGGATTTTATTTTTTAACGTAAGAAATCTTTGGTTAAAATATTTCGCTTTTTCCTTGGGATTCATTTTTTGGCTGAAGAGTTCCATAACTAAGACTTCAGGAGATTTATCATCTCCAAATTTTTTGAAAAAACAAGTTTCAAACTTGTCCCAAGATACGATGGTTTGGGGTTGTTGAGTGAAATACCATGTGGAGGCATTTCTCTCAAAATTATAAAGGAATAATCGGCATACTACATCCTCGTGCTCAACACTCTGAAGTCTAATGGCCAACATAAATTTTTTGATGTGGTCTTCAGCAAATTGTTTGGAATCTTTATCAAATTTGGCTAACCATTTCTCCGAGTGTTTTGGTAATGGGTGTTGAGGTCCAAGTACAACCATGGCATCTTGATCGAGCCAAGGTTTGGTGTGATTGTTTTGGTTTTCCATGGGCATTGATGGTGTTGAAGGATGTGATGGTCCTGATGAGGAACTGCCTTCATCTAAATAATCTCCTCCTGAAGAGGATGAATATGACTCAGGTGGGGAAGGTGGAATACCAGATCCTCCGGCTCCAAGGGTAGGTGTTTCGGTAGGATTGGTAGTATGTTCACCTAACGGGTTTTGGAGTAGACTAGTGCCTTGAAGTTGTTCTCGGATATCCAATGAATCTAGGGGTTGATTAAGTGGCCTACCAGGTTGTCTGATATGGGCTAAGGCATTATTCCTTCTTATGAGTGACTGACGAACAATTTCTTGGACGTCGACCCCTTGAGGAACTGGTGTCATTGGTTCAATGGGGATCTCAGGTTTATCGTTTGAGGTAGTTGTTGTTTCAAGTGTAACCTTGTTGTCTGAGTGACTATGTGTTACAACAGGGGAGAGTGTGTGTGGGGGAGGAGTCTTGCAACCTCCACATGCCATCAATTGAATCCATTCCCTCCTTCTAGCGCCATTTGTTGACGGGCATAAGTGACACACCGTCAACTGGGAGAATAGATCCGGACTGGGGTTGTCTAATTAAACCAAGCCGTTTGGTGTGATATATTCTGACGGGTTTACTGGCTTTGTTATCCAACTAGGTTCCTCAAACAAAGAAAGAAATAAACTAATCTAAAGATAAAATTGTAATACTATATACTTTAATCTAATTATTTATAGGTATTACCAAGAAATATAAATATGTGATTATAAACAGAGTATTTACAAATTGCAAGTTTTTTGTGAATGCCTTGCGAAATTAATGTTTGGTACTTGTTTTTGAAAGTAGATAAAGAAAGCACATATTTTTATATTTTATGTTTTATAATCTAAGATCTAAGAACTTAAAAAGATACTAATAAAGTGTGATTTGAAATAGAGTAATGGTCACAGCCAATTTAAACTGTCTTGTTTCATTGATAAATAAACTAATAATATAAATTAAATGCAAATAAATCTAACCTAAGATTAGTTTCATACGGTGTCTATGTCTCTGTGCGATCAAAACCTTCAGCTATCTTTCCTGTGAGAGAAATCTGCAACAGGCTTCTACTAATGTCTCCCGAATAAACTCAAGGTGTTTATTGTCAGTTAGGATATAAGAACAGAGTAGAAAAAATGTAGATCCAGTGACCTTTTGATTATGAATAATTACAGTAAAAGAAACTTCACTATGAAACATTCATTGGATACATCGATTAAACATCAAGCATAAATCATGATATTAAAGTTGAAACTGTTGATATTATGGTAGTTGTTGGAGGTATTTGCCTCCACGTGTAAACCTCTGGGAAGTAACAAAAAACCCTAATGATTTGGCTAATAACCCTAGAAGACTTGTCAGCTCAAGAAGATAATTTATATTAGGTCATTAGCCTCCAACAGAAGAAGTCAGCTAGAAATAATAATATATACTGAATAGACAGATACCCAGAATGAGAAGTCGGCCCAGGCAATTAGCCAGAATTAGTATAAATACAGGAGGCCAATTCTCATTCTGGAAGGCAGTCTCAAAATTGCAGAGCAACACTTGTGCACACTACAGTGCCCAGATTTGTGCGCAGGTTTGAGGAGAGTTGTCAGTGCAGCTGCTACAGCTAGCAATTACATTTTGTCTTGAAATATCTCTTGGCTAGGGTTTGGAATATTTGATCAATTCTTGTTGGTGAGTTATCCTTGGGGAAAGGTGTGCTACCCTTTGTTTGGCTATCTAGCCTAGGGTTTGCTTCCAGAGTGATTCTCTATCAAGGTTAAGGTGCTTGGAGGGTGGCTTCGGCCTATGGTTGCGTGACAATAGAGATAATGTCAATGGTAAAATGAGCACATACATTATATTCTAATAGGTTATGGGCCCACACCTCCTTCATTCAGTCTAACCACTGGAAGGAAACATAGCCGTAAGGATATTAAGCTCGTTGAAGAACTGCCACTAGGGTTTCTAACAGGAGCAGTCACCATAGCACTGTCGCTAGGGTTACTAGCAGGTGCAATTGCAGAAACCCTAATCACCTCGTTGAGGCACCTTAAGTGAAGGAATTGACCTAATCTTTGGATATATCAGTGTTCCCTAGCCTAGCGCATATTCTGGTACTCTCAGCAAGCCAAGACGTGAAGTTTGAGTTTTTGGTCAAATCTAGGGTTTGACCAAGTCAAAGCAGCCATGACTTACTCTATGAATTCAGAGAACAAGCTATATGGAGCTTCTAACTTTAGAGTGTGGAAGATAAGGATTGACCTCATCCTTGCCAAGAATAAAGTGTTTAATATCGTGAAACCAGTGTTTGAAGAAGGAAAAGAGAAGGAACCACAGAACATTGCAGTTATGGAGAAGTTCAAAGACGGTGAAATTAATGTTATGAGTATCATAGTGGAATCTATAAAATACCATTTGATACCCTACATCTCCCATCTTGACTCATCAAAGAAGATGTGTGATGCCCTAATAAATCTCTTCTCGATCAGAAACATTATACAAGTTATGAGTCTGAAGAATGAGCTCCGTGACATGAATATGAATGATGAGAACAACATAACATCATATTTTTTGAGAATCTCTCAGTTAAGAGATCAACTACAAGATATTGAAGAGATCATATCAAAGAAGAAATTAGTAAACATAGTACTCAATGGTCTTCCCAAGACGTGGGATGCATTTTCCGCAAGCATGAGCACAAGAAAGGAGTATCTGACATTTGAATAACTTTGGACTTGTTGTGCTCAAGAAAAATAAAGGATCAATGCAAAAGAGAAACCCCAAAAGAAGTATGATGATCAAGCCTTCACAGCAAGATTCAACAACTTCAAGAAAGAGGAAGACAAATCAAGAGAAAGATATTTCATAAATACAATGCTTCAACTGTCGAAAGTATGGTCACTACAAAAATCATTGTCCTGATATAAAGAAAAGGAAGGAGAAACATGAAGCATCAATTGCCAAAGAAAAGGAGCCTACAAAGAAGACTAAGCAAGATGAAAGAGACTTCTTCTTCTAAAGGTAACAATACTCTTCTTATTTCTTGTACATATCTTGTTTGCATTGTCTCTGTACATATCTTGTATATCTATCTCCTGGAAGATAATGTATTCCAAGAAGAAATATACCTATGGAATAACAACAAGATAAGGATTGATATCATTAGATAATACACATGAAAGGATGAAATACGTCGAATCAATCATGAAGAGACTTAGAAGAAGCAAAGATAGAAAGAAGTCAGAGAAAGACTTATAACGTTTTTGAAGACAACAAGACGGAAGTGTGGACTCTGTTAGACATAGAGAGCCAATTATATATTGTAGAAGACAATAAGGATGCAGACGAAAGCATGGACTCTATTAGACGAAGGGAGTCGATTATATGCACTCATACATGAAGCAAGGATTAGGAGGGAGCTAATCCTATGATCCATTAAAAATGATGAATTATGGTAGCAGCCATGAAAGACAGTACGTGTTTAGTTCAACCGCAGAAGAAGATCTCTTCGAAGAAAAGCCTTAAAGTATCCCTGGTTGTCCATCCAGATCCGTGATCCTATGATAAAAGAAATAAGTGAAATCTTTAGGGCATGGAATATATAAGAAACTCCATGGACCCAAGAGCTAAAGGAAAAACATGAGGAAGAACATGAAGATTCCAAGAAACAAGAGAAGCCAGAACAACCAGTCATTATATCACAAGATTACCAGCCTGGCATGAACTCACTAAAAGCAATCAAGCAGATGAACTGAAAATTGTGATGAAGAACAGTGTATGGAAGACTTATGAATGAAAGAATTGCAAGATCTAGAACTAGAGGTTCTCTCAGATGGAGGGAAAAGACTATGATGATTACTCGTTTCGGTAAACCAAACATATCTTTACATGAGTCAATATCCATGAGTTGGAGTTCTACATCAGATAAATGCAAAGAATGTTCTCCAGAGAAATTGAGCAAAGAGAATACGAAGAGAAATCTCAAGACTTTGAGGCATACCAGAAATAGACCCTTGTATGCATATGGAAGAAAATAACTTGTTGGAGAACCTCCAGTGCACAACAAGAGGCATGGTGAAGATTTCCTATAACAAGATATTGTATCAAGATGATTACTCAGAAGATAAAATCTCATGATGAAAAAATAAGTGCCACATGGATATGTTCCAGTTTTCCAACAATGATATATTTTATTGATCAGAGCTACATGAAGCCTTCAAAGAAGACCAGTGCTCTAGAATGAATTACATTTGAAATCAATCATTACATTATCCATGATGAAGTTTAGAAAGGAGAAAGAGGTTCTCCAATACATATCTCCACAAATGAGAAGATAAACAAACATCTTGGTAAAGCTTTTGTCCAAGATAAAAGAGTTTGCGTACTCAAGATGGAGCTCGTGGAGACGACCTCCTTTTTGAAAAAGAAAGAGATGACTCCTAGGTTAGGAGGGAGCACTGATATGTATTGATTTATGGACAATAATTTTTCAGTGCGAAAAATGGTCCAGGATGAGCAGTTTCCTTTCCAGTTCGGAAAGTGGATTGCGATTTCTGACGGACAACGATTTCTCAAGGTGGTTAACATGGGAAATGGTCCAAATTGTTGATGTATCATAGACAGTGACTTCCCATTGTGGTTAACAAGGGGAGTGGTCTAGGGTAGTCTCTCTTCTTGAGGGTTACTCAAGAAGACTGGCCCGCCTTGCCGAACAACGATTTCTCATTGTGGTTAACATGAGGAATGGTTTGTTTTGGAGGTTGGTATAGGATAGTATTTTCCTCTTGTGTTTAATAGAGGAAATGGTCC
>JASDQU010246025.1:0-11275 GCA_032191745.1 Picea mariana
TAATAATTCTACATTGATATAACAATTGAAGCAAAAGGATTATACTTACGCTACTACTAATTCACCCCCCCCTCTCTGTAATCCAACAATTAGAAGCTTGAGGAATTTTATTTATTAATGTGAGAAACCTTTGATTGAAGTCTTTGATTTTTCCTTAGTATCCATTTTTATTCTAGAAAGGTCAAGCACTAAAGCTATTTGGGTCTTATTTTCACCGAATTTTTCAATGAAAGTGGTTTCAAAATCATTCCAACTAGCAATAGAAGCTTGAGCTAGAGAAAAATACGAGGTTGAAGCCTTGTTTTAAAATGTATAAGGAAATAATATGCATACAACAAGCATAAAAATTTTATATGGTCTTCAGCGGAATCTTTCCAATCGGGATTGAATTTAGGTAAAAACTTCTGAGGATGTTTGGGCATGTCATGAACTATCCCTGGTACTACCATAGCATTGGGAACTAACCAGGGTTGGTTATTTGTGATCTAGATTTATGAGCAGAATGAAACGAATAATAGACCAATACAATAACACATAAACATAGATAACAACTACATATATCTAGTGAACAATACCTTCTATTGAATAAATAAAATAGGCTGAAAATGTAAAACTGCAGAACTAGAAACAACTTGCTCGAATGGTGGTAGTTATATCTGAGAAGAGATGTGGATTTCTATGCACATTTGTCTGAGAAGAACGATTACAATCAGGCTTGAGAGGCCTTTTTAACATTATGCATTAATGCCAAAGCCCTAGACATCCAAAAACATAACCTTGTGAGATGAAACACTAAAAGTTATGGGGGCCCTGATGGGTAAGTTGGTACCTCAACTTCCCAGGGTCGTAACTTTTTCATACGACCTCTGTTTTAGGCACGTGATAGCCCATTGGAAAGGTCTTTTTGAGAAATACACATTATGCCATAAAACTCTGACTCTATCTACAGTTTGATTGTGGCAAGCCAAAAAAACACTGTTTAGGGACCAAAAATGGCCATGGAAGTACAAAAAGCTATATTGACATGAAAACTTCCAAAATAATTCAGTTGTATTAGGTCAGAGGCCACCAATCACCTCTTGGAATATGTGTAGGGCTTCATACTTCCCAAGAAGTGTAGAACCCACAATTACAAAGAAGTACAAAAGAACATTTTGAACTAAAAATTGTCAAGAGGAGCCAGTTGGAATAAGTGGGTGGCCACCAATATCCACTTGGATCAGTCCTCCACCCTTAGGAAGCAATGGTCTCCATTGCATTGAATGACCCCATCAGGTGAGGAAAATTATGTTGAATTTGGTCCCGAGTGAGCCACTTTCCTTGGTGTAGGAATTCCCCTGCCTTGACAACCCGATAAAGTTGGATCCTCTGCTAGAGAGTGCCCTTGACTTGTGTGTCCACTATCTGATCAATGGATGCATGTTCCATGTAGCTAGTTTTGAGCTCTGTTAGTGTCAATTGTTTTGTGATCTTTGAGGTGTCCAATAATGGTGGAAAATGTGGCTAAAGGAGGTCCACATCAAACACTAGGTGCAAGCCAAGGAAGGCTGGAGTGTTCACCTCAAAATCATTGCTACCAACATCCTTGGTGATAGTGTAAGGCCCATAGAGAAGTGGGAGGAGATTTTGATGGGGCCATGTAAGGCGTTCTTTCTACAAATGTAACCAAACCTTGTCTCCCACCTAAAACTGGTGCGATACCCAGTTTTGATCATGGCACTTCTTGTACTTAGCATTGGCTTTATGAAAAATCTCATGGACATGTTGGTAAAGTGTTGAATCCGCTCAATGAATCGGGTGGCTTTGTCGGCCTCAAAATGAACATGGGAAGATTATTCCTGTGTGGTTGCAAGGGGTAGTGCAACATCAATGGGACCCAAGGGTTGGAATCCTAGCCTTACCTGAAATGGGCTATGGTCAGTGGAGCTATGGAGAGCCATGTTGTAGTTGTGTTGAACATAGGGAAGACTCTCATCCCATGTACATGGATTCTTAGAGTTGTGCATGTGCAGGATGTGCACAATCATCTGATTGATGAAATTTATCTGGACATCAGTTTGGGGGTGGAAAGTTGTGGATTTAGCGAGCATGGTGTCCAACAGTGACCAAATACTCGACCAAAATGTGCTAACAAATCTTTTTTCCCAATATGAGGTGATGGTCTGTGGTTTCCCAAAATGTACCCACACCCATTCGAAGAAGATATTAGCAGTATCCATCGTTGTGATGCTCTTGTTGCAGACTGTGATAATGGCCATCTTTGAAAATCGATCAACCACCACAAATACACAATTATTGTTGTTCTTGGTGGATGGAAGTCCACACATTAAAATCATCAATATGGATTCTCAAGCCTTCTCGGGATTAGGAAGAGGGGTGTATAAGCCTTGTTTCTTGATGGTTGTCTTGGAAATGGCACGGAAATTACAAGATATGATATTCTTGTCGACGTCTTGTCAAATTTTTGGACAATAAAAATGTTTCTGTAGAATGACCATAGTTTTATCCATGCCAAAATGTCATGTCATTCGACTGTAGTGAGCCTCCAAAATCAGCTTTGCACGCTCGCTTGTGGGAACACAAAGGTGTCCCAGATGGCATAAAAATCCATCCTAGATGTGAAAATTGGTGGCATTCACTCCTATACCTAAGAGATGATAGGTGGTGGTGAAGTCAGGTTCACACTTGTAAATTTGGGTCCACTATGATGCCTCATGCCCACAGGAATGGAGCACAGTGGTGAGTGCAGCAATGGGAGGGAGAGTGATGCAATCAATGACACCATTTGTGCTCCATTTTTTATACTTGATGTTGATATGGAACTGTTGTAGGTATGTGGACCACTTTTTATGGTGGTCGTTCTACAACTTCCCCTATGTTTGTATGAACTACAAAGGCTTTTGATAAATGTGGATGATTGTCTCCTTTCCCGTAATGTAATGTTTCCATTGACGACAGGCTTGCATAATGGAATACATTTCTTTGTCATAGGTTGGGTATTTTTGGACAGTATATGAGAGTGTCTCACTATTGTATGATATTGTATGACCATGTTCAGTGAGAACTGCGTGGACAAAATAGTCGGAGGCATCAATCTCAATCTCGAATAGTTGTTGCAGATTTGGTAAGGAGAGTACTAGAGCTGAGCACAAGCGATGCTTCAGCTCATAAAATGCTTGTTGTTGTGCCTTTCCCCATGAAAAATTTTCCTTTCCACCACCCTTGGTCATAGTCGTACGAACTGGGCATGCATTTCGAGAAAAATTCCTAGTCATTAGTTGTAGGTGCAGGAACAGAAACCGAGGCGAGATTTTCCTTGGGTCTGAAAGTGCTCGACTCAGATCAAGGTGTGGAGACAATCATTTTTAGGTAATTCGATGCCACTAATGCAGTGGTGATGTTTGTTTTATGACCTGATCAAAGATTATGTAGATTAACTTCAGAATGAGGTATACTTATGTATTTTTCCCAATTCTTTTGTGGAGTTAATAAAATGGCCTACCCATTTGAGAGAAGGACCCGGAGACGTAGTCCACCAGGGATGAACTTCATTATCAAGTTTTTTCATTCATATTTCATGATTATGTCTCTTTCCTTTTGATCTTTTCCTTCTTTATGGTGTACTTTAGTTTATGCTCATTTAATACAATTCTTTAATAATTCACCAGACGAAAAGATATTGGATCATGTTGGTATCAGAGCAATTGTCTTTGACTCGAATTGTTGAGTATGAATTCTTACTAGGGCCAAGCATAAGCAGGGTGAAGGAACTCTTAATAATTTCAATCCTGAAGTTGGTCGTACATCTTGAAGGAAGAAAATGGCAAAAGAGGACAAGCGTGATTAACAGGATAAAATCTTCCACATGGTCTTTTATCACATGTCAGAAATGGTCGAACGAATGTATGGAGATTACTAGAAAAGGATGAAGAGTAAATAGCAGAAAAAAGAAACACATGAAGCTGATGATGCTTCGATAAACCAAGGGGCTAGAGGAGATCCTCATGAGCCTCCATATTCAACTTCAAGTTATAGTTCTTCTTCCTCTGAGCATTCTCATCATTCTCATCATTCTAGCCATAAAGACTCTTTTAAGAAACCATTGTTAAAGCTTGATGTAAAATTTTCTTTACCTATGTTTAATGGAGATGATAATTTTGAAAATCTAGACAATTGGATTCGACAGGTTGAAGTATATTGTCATGTTTAGCATATTGATGAAGAGGAAGTTAAAGTGCAACTGTATTCTCTTTGTTTAGAAGGAACCGCTCTTGTATGGTGGGAGAGAAAGCTTCAGGATAGGAGTAAGTATGGTAATATTATTTCCTCATGGTCATAATTTAAATCAAAGATAAGGAAGCAGTTCTATCCATTGGAGTATTTACATAAAGCGATGATGGAATGGAAAACTTTAAGGCAAAGTAAAGGTCAAATTGTACAAAGTTTCACAAACGAATTTAGGAAGAAATATCTTGCATTGAATATTCCTTTGGATTCTTATGAAACTTTAATGAAGTATATTAGCACACTTCACATTCATATTCTTCATACTTTGCTCTTGTTTAACCCCACTAGTCTTGATGAAGTTTGTGTGCAAGCCACTCACCTTGAGAACAGGGGGAAACATGTTCAAGAAGATTCCACGAAGAAACCTTCCAATTTCCCACAAAAGACTTTCAAGAAGTTCAAAAGGAAGGACAAGAAGACCACTACAGTAACGAGAGGAGGAAAACCATCTTGCACTCATTGCAATAAGAGCGTTCATGATGAAGAACATTGTTGGAAACTGGATCCAGAAAAGAAACCAAAACAATTCGGTGGAAAGGGGAATATAAAGATAGTGGCTACAGTGAAGCAAGATCTTGGTTCTAATTCAAGAGATGAAGGAAAGATCACATCGGTTGGAGTACAAGGTAAAGATTCCCTTCATGTTAGTTTAATTTCCAATATTGAATCTCATGTTGATGAACGAAAGAGGAAAGAGTTATTCAATATAAGAGTCGTATCTAAACATACTAAGATAGATACATTATTTGATTTGGGTTCCCAAGCAAACTTAATATCTGAAGCACTTGTCAAGAAGATGGTTCTTGAAACGAAACCACATCTGAAGCCTTATCCTCTTGGTTGGGTATGTGATAAAGTAAAACTTAATGTCACCAAACAATGTAGGATCAGATTTTCTATTGCTTCAAAGTTGATTTATGAAGTGGATTTGTATGTTGTACCACTTGATATATGTGGCATAGTGTTGGGGAATCCTTATCTTTATGATAGAAAATAAGTCTTCTTTTGTCACGAGAACAAATACCACCTTACTAAGGGGGGAGTGGAATATATTGTTAGAGCTCACAACATGAGGGTAAATACAACACTTGTTAGTGCAGGACAAATGAAAAGACTCATAACCACTAATAAGAGATATGTACTCATGTTCGTAAGAGAGAAAGATGTCAGGACATCCGATGCTTTCCAAGGATGTGATCCATATCATAAAAAGGAATTGATTGATATTGTTTCTAAGCATGATGATATTTTTTAGGAACTGGATGGATTACCGCCTAAGAGGAAAATCCAACATGAGATACATCTTCAGCAGGTTTCTACTCTTTCTAATGTGGGCATGTACAGGATGTCAGTTGTGGAGATGACATAGATCAAGAAGCAGATACAGGGCTTATTGGATCAAGGGGTCATCAAGCCTAGTTCATCTCCTTATGGTTCTCTGATCATGATGGTGCTAAAGAAAGATGGTACATGGTGAAAGTGTGTCGATTACTAGGCCTTAAATAAAGTCATGGTTAAAAATAAATATCCTCTTCTTCACATAGATGATTTACTTGATCAATTGAAGAATGTTGTTTATTTCACTAAGTTGGATTTGCGCAGTGGATATCATCAACTCAAGGTTGCAGAACAAGATGCATGGAAAATTTCCTTTAAAACCAAACAAAGAATGTTTGAGTGGTTAGTTATGCCATTTGGGATTTGTAATACTCTGACAACTTTCATGCATGTGATGAATGAGGTATTTAGGCCTTTCCTAGATGACTTTCTGATTGTGTATTTAGACGACATTCTTGTTTTTAGCGGGACTTGGGATGAACATGTAAGGCATGTAAAGTAGGTATTAGATACTTTGCAAAGGGAAAAGTTGTATGTGAAAATGTGTAATATTCCATATATAAAAAGTATGCATAACAAAAATAAAATGCTAGAAATAGAAGATGAAAAACAATATAACCAGAACAAGACCACGATAATACTGAAATGATAACAAAATAAAACTAGAAAGAGAAATTTGATTAATGAGAACAATGTTCACTTGCCTCTTTGGGGGGGAAACCTCCAGTCGAGCAGAGCTCTATTACAATAATATCAAAGACAATCATTCTCATACCCTCAACTCCTATTTATACTAAATATGTCTATCAAAAGAACCATCTAGAGGAAGATCCTTCTAGAAGCAGAAGCTTCTATTAGGTCTTCTTACATTCAACTTATTGTTCCTTATTGCTAGGACTTATTAATATTGACCTTTATTACATAGGAATATATTATTCTACCTATGTGAGGGGTTAGGTCCCTAACATGTCCCCCCCCTTAAAAAAATCATTTTCCTCAAGGCTTGAGATGTGGAAATTGTTGCAGAATGGTAGTTGGTTCCCAAGTGGCATATGTTGGGGTTGTATCTTTCCACTGGACTAACACTTCCTTTATGGTTCGCTGACGCAGGCGGTACTCACACTGGTCCAAAACTGCTTCTGGCTATAGCCAAATGGAGCCTTCTTCGTCCAACTCAGGAAGGTTGGTTGAGTTCGGCACTTAGTTCCAATCACCTTCTTTAAGAAGGAAACATGAAAAACAGGATGTAGCTTAGAATGACTGGGCAAAGATAACTAATAATCCACCTATCCCACACACTTGAGAACGATATAAGGACCATAAAATTTGGGCACCATTTTCTGACAATGGTCAGTCTTGAGGGAATTTTTCTTGTAAGGTTGCATTCAAAGGAACATCTGATCCCCTTTTGCAAATTGACGTTCAGAGCGACCTTGATTTGCTTGTTGCTTCATGTGATTCTGGTCCATGACCAAATTCTCTTTGAGCGTACGGAGAATAGCCTCTCGAACTGTAATCGTTTGGTCAACCATCTGGACCTTCGAGACACCCGGTAAATATGAGAGAACTGAAGGTGGCTTTTGTCCATATATTGCTTCAAAAGTAGGCATGCGGGTAGCTGTATGGTATGAAGTGTTGTACCACCATTAAGATAGTGGTAACCATTGAGCCCAATGATTTTTATTTTCTGATGCAAAACACCTCAAATATGTTTCCAAACACTTGTTGACAAATTTAGTTTGACCATCAGTCTGGGGATGATAAGTTGTGTTGAGATGCAATTGGGTGCCTTGTAGCTTAAACAGTTCTTGCCAAAAATTGTTGGTGAAATTTGGGTCACAATCAAAAACAATAGAATGTAGCATGCCATGAAGCTTGAATACCCGATCCATGAAAAGTTGAGCCATAATGACTATTGTAAATGGGTGTTGAAGAGAACACAAATGAGCATACTTGGAAAGGTGATCAACGACCACCATGATGACTGATTTATTTCCTGATTTAGGTAAGCCTACAATAAAATCCATAAAGATATCCCACCAAATAGTAGGTGGAATCAGAAGTGGTTGTAGTGTGCCAGGAGATTTGACTGTTTCACCCTTGTTGCATTGGCACACATCACATTCAGTCACAAAACTACAAACGTCCTATTTCATACCATCCCAGAAAAAAGAACGTTTCACCCTGTCATAGATTTTGGTAAACCCTGAGTGCCCAACTTTGGGTGTAGGATGAAGCTTAGAAAGTATCGTGGATTTAAGTTTTGACTGTTTACTTTAATACAAACAACCTTTGTATCGAAGCTCATCATGGAGCCAAGAGTAATCTGGGGAAAACGGAGAAATGGACTGCAATTGTTGTATTAGATGTGAACTTTGGGATCTTATAGCCATTCCTAGTGAATGACTTGGAGCGAATCTAGTACAATGAAGGAGAGAGAAAAAATGGACCCTTCATCTTCATATTTTCAGGAAAGTGCATCTGCAACCACATTGTATTTTCCTTTCTTGTAAATAATATCATAATCATATCTAAAGAGCTTAGTCACACATTTTTGTTTCTCTGGAGAGGAGATGTGTTGTTCCATAAAATACTTGAGGCTTTGATGATCTGTCTTAATTTGGAAGCGTTGCCCCAATAGGTAAGGGCGCCAAATATCAACGACATGCAAAATAGCCAAAATTTCCTTTTCATAGATTGATTTGCCCAAATTTCATTCAGACAGTTGTCTACTGGTAAAGGCCAAAGGCTGACCCTCTTGCATAAGGAAAGCACTAATTCCTTTCCTTGAAGCATCACATTATAGGACAAAGGTCTTTGTGAAATCAGGAAGTGTCAAGACTAGAGTGGTGCACATGGCCATATTCAAGGTTTGAATAGCTTGAGTTTCTACTGGAGTCTAGGTGAAAGAATTATTTTTAAGGAGTACAATGAGAGGGGCCACAATCTTTCCATAATTCTTAACAAACTTGCGATAATAACATGTTAAGCCCAGAAATCCATGCAAGATTTTAAGAGTCTTTGGGTGAGGCTAGTATTGCATAGCTTCAATATTTTTAGAATCCACCCTGATGTCGTGTTTTCCAACAATATGACCCAAGTACTCGACTTCTGAGGCACCAAAATCACATTTAGATTGTTTCAGGAAAAGTTGGTGCTGAGAGAGTAGATGGATAACTCAATCCACATGAGCATGATGGTCTGTCCAAGTTTTTCTATAGATGAGGATATCATCAAATAAAACTAAGAAAAAATGATGGAGAAAAGGACAGAAGACATGATTCATGAGGCTTTGGAAAGTGGAGGTAGCATTACACAAACCAAAGGGCATGACCAAAAACTCATAGTGGCCCTCATGAGTTCTAAAGGTAGTCTTAGGAATGTCTGCCTCTTTCATACGAATCTGGTGGTAGCCAGAAGGAAGATCAAGTTTAGTAAAGAACTAGGCGCCACTCAATTCATCCAAGAGATCATCAATGAAAGGAATGGGAAATTTGTCTTTAATGGTGAGTTCGTTGAGGGCGCAAAAATCAGGACACATGCGACAAGAGCCTTAGTTATTCATGACCATGATCGCAGAAGAAGAGTAGGAGCTCATACTAGGGAGGATAACACCTACGTTAAGTAGTTCTTGAACCATTTTCTCAATTTCATTTTTTTAGGAAAAGGGGTGACGATAGGGACATATATTGGGAGGAAGGCTTCTTGGAACAAGGGGAATGGAATGATCATGAACACCATGGGAAGGAAGGAGTCCTTGGGGACTGGAAAAAAACACTTGATGTTTAGAGAGGATGGATTGGAGGTCCTGCGGCACAGAGGGTGTATCAGTTTCTTGTATGGCATGAAGTTGGGAAATAATGCCCGAATGACCTTCTTTGCGCATCTTTTCCATGCGATGGGAACTAATGATCTTAGGGGAACCAATGATGATGCCTTGGAAATTATATTGCTAGCCCTCCTAGTCGAATTGCATGGTTAATTCCTTAAAATCCATGAGAATGGGACCCAAAGTCCTTAGCTATTCTACACCCAACAAAATGTCACAACTGCCCATGTCGATAGCAAACATATGAGATTTCAGGTGGTAGTCACCAATTTGGAGACGCACATTTTCACAACGCCCTCCAAATTTCATGGACCCGCCATTGGAAATCATGATTTGGAAATTATTGACTGCAGGGATATAGAAATTATTTTCTTGGGCAACGCGGCGATGAATAAAATTATGGGTGTTGCCACTATCAACAAGAATGATGACCTTCCTATGCTTGATGTAGCCAATTAGTTTGAGTGTTTGGGGAGCATAGAATACCGTGAGAGAATTTAGGGAAATGACTGGTTCTACTTCGAGAGGGTCTGAGGGGGGGGTAATGTCAGTGGGTTCAGGTTACTCAAACACAAGGGGAGATTTAACATCCTCTTCTGAAACATCCTCTAAGATGTCCATAAAAATCTTTTGTTCCTTACACTTGTGTCCCGGAAAATATTTTTCATCAAAATTATAACAAAGGCCTTTGAGTTAGTGTTCAACCATATTGGCCCTGGTCAATTTTTGGATCTTTAGTGGAGTAGAAGGAGGAATGGGATTTACTAGTTTAGTGCGAGGAATAGAGGAGGGTTTCCGATTTTGAGAAGAGACAACTTGGTGTGCTTCCTTAGATCGTTTATTAGTCTCCACCCAAATCTAAGGCCAAGCCATGAGGACATAGGCATGGATCTCATCCTTGAGGCCAGTGATAAAACATTCTCAGAAAAAATCATCAGACATGCCCTCTGTACGAAACGTCAGTCGCTCAAAAGAATCTATAAAGTATTCCATTGTGCCAGATTGTTTCAAATTTTTCAAACAGCCTAAATGGTTGGTGTCAGTGTCAAATAGTTCATAGAGCTCTGCCACAAAGTGTGTCCAAGAAACATACCCTTGACGGGAAATTTGTCTCCATTGCCACCATTGCCAACGCTCTTGATCTAGATGGAGAACACCATACCGGAGTTTGGCCAAGTCATCTATAATGTCGTACAAAGAGAAATAATGTTCCATTTAAGTTACCAAACCAGTGGGATCTGAGCCATAAAATTTGGTCACATCCACCCGCGGAAGGCGTAGATCACTCTAAAAGTGATGGGGTTGATAATTATGGGAATGGGAGGAAGTTTTAGATTCGGTATGCAAAGGTGGGTCAGATAAAGTGCGATCTGCAGGGATATTCAGCTTGGTGCAGATCATCGAAGCGACAGATTCAAGCTGGGTAGTCATGTCTTGTTTGAGGTCTTCTTTGAGTTCTGCAATTGAGGCGGTGATGGAGGAATGCATGGTTTTATTGATGGTGGCAATATTGGCACTAATCTGTCTCACTTCTTGTTGGGTCTCTGTGAAATTAGATTGCAAGGTATTTAGGTGAGTTTCCAAGTCTTGGCTACGAGTATGAGCCATGATGACGAGGGAACCAAAGAGGGGTGGGTGGGGTCAAAAATTTTGCAAAAAAATGATAGGTATGGATGTGATAAGGGAAAAGAGATCAATCTAGTGGAATAGGTCTCAAATAATGGTGCAAAATTTTCTAGACTTTTTTTTTTTAAACCTGCGGAGTTATACTCCAGTCTGAAGAATATTGCAGTGATGAAATGCCCAAATGCTTAACCACGA
>JASDQU010246026.1:0-16627 GCA_032191745.1 Picea mariana
GATCACGCAGGTTGAGTAGATCTGTGTCAAAAACCAGTTTTGATGATCAGGGTACAACCATACTCACCGAGTATTTGCCAATAGGCAACCATGTTCACTATAGGGATGAGATTGGGGGTGAATGTCACTTTCCTCGGTAAGAGGGAGTGTTGAGATTGTTGATGATTACAGTTACGTGAGACATCCTCTAGGACACAGACTGAGTGAGTCGGCCTGTGAGAGAGCCCATGAGTTGGTTGTGCCCATGAGATGGGTGTGTCGTTCCTCTCTGAGACGAAGATGGAATGTTGTGTGCCCCTGTATAGGGAAGATGCCCATGAGATGGGTGTGTCGTTTCTCTCTGAGACGAAGATGGAATGCTGTGTGCCCCTGTGTAGGGAAGATGCCCATGAGATGGGTGTGTCGTTTGAGATGAAACAATGTGTACCCCTGTGAGGGGTGAAGGCGCCCATGTGATGGGTTTACTATTCTACTCTGTATAGAGAGTTGAGATGATGTGGTACTTCAGATGAATCTCCTATGAAACTCAATGAGATAGAGATCTGTTGAGTAGGACGTCCCTGTGGCTGAGCACAAGTGGACGTGATCCTAGTGGTTGAGCACTAGTGAGTGTGTGTCCAGATGATTCTCCTATGAGACTCAGTGAGATAGAGATCTGTTGAGTTGGACGTTCTTGTGGCTAAGCACAGGTGGGCGTGCCCCTAGTGGTTGAGCACTAGTGGGTGTGTGAGATCCCTTGCTATATTGTTTAAGAGTTAGATTTACCTGTAACCCTAATTGTGATGTAAAGGGTACAGGTCGGCCCCACCATACAGTGAAAGATAATTAATGTAAAAGATAATTAATATGGTAATTATTAATTATAATTGAGGTCGGCCCTGTTGTGCGAATAGACACCACTTTTGATGTGTCCAGTCTAGTATAAATAGAGGTGATTTCCCCATTGAGGAAACACAACACACATGTGATTTTGGAAATTTCAGCAAGTACAAGTTCTAGGGCTGAAGTGCGCACTTCTCTTGGGCGCTAGCCTTCTTGGTTTTTGAGAGCACCCTCTTGTGTGCTAGGTCTATGGTGTGGGAGGTCTTTCTCTTGAAAATATAGCAAAGGATTTGATGGGTTTTCTTCCCTTGTTGAGAAGGGTTTCCCAGGATATTTCTTGTGTTCTTGTGCATGGTATTTCTTCTTGTGATCTTGGTTATTGCAGCAATTGTTAATGGTGTAGCTGCATTTGTCTATGGTTCAAGTAAATGCTAAAAATGAATTAAACCTCATGCTTGAGCCTAGACTAGTGAAAATTCAACAGAGATTTGGGTACCTTGGAAAGTGGCCCCCTTGTGTTTGTGAGTCTCTAAACAAAAAGAGGGAGACTGTTACCCTTATTACTTTACTTTATGTTCTAATTTCACTTTGACTTAGGAGTTTAAGTCAAAAGTGAAATATGTCACTTGAGTCATTAAAGTGATATTTAATTCACTTTGTGGGTGAGTTAAAGGACATGAGGCAAACTAAGGAAAGTGGGTTTCCTAAGTGAGATTTTAGGATTAAATCTCACCCTTTGATTAGACATGGTTAGATTGGATCTAGACCATTGATCTTTTAGGGTTTGGCCAAAGAGAGGCTAAAGGAGGGAATAGGGCCAAGATGAGATTCATTCTTCACTTGAGAGGAGAGAAGGAGGAGAGATCTTGGGCACATTTCTTGAGGAGAGGAGGGCGCATGAGGTCAAGGGTTTGAGGAGATGCTTAGCTTGGGTGCTAGCTTGCATGGAAGGGCATTCATGGAGGCTTGAGCACCATCTTGAGTAGGGGCGCATTCTAGAAGAGGAGGGGGGCACAAGCTTGTGGAGGGGTGCACTTTGTGAGAGTGGCGCACTTTGTGAGAGAGGCGCATCAAGCTTGAGGAGAAGGGTGCACCTTGTTGAGGAGAGGTGCACTCTAGAGGAGTGGAGGGCGCAAGGCAAGTGGAGGGTGCATACTACACTTGTGTTTTTGCTAGAGGAGGGGCGCACTTGAGCTTAGTGCACACCAAGCCATGTAGGGAGGCACTCTTGTGTAAGGGGTGCAAGACCAAGGGCAGAAGAAAAGGAAAAGGGCAAGGTTCATGTTCAAGCAAAGGAAAAGGCAAAGGCAAAGCAAGAGGTCCAAAGGTTAGCTAAGGAAGAAGGGCACACCAAGGCAAAGGGCGCCTTGCTTCAAGAGGCTAGCAGGAACATCTTCAAGGGACTCCAAGGCATCCGAGAAGGGTTTCTATTGTACCAGGTTCACTTGTATATGTTTTTCTTGTTGTACATTTTTCTTTGAGGCCTTCTATATACATCTACTCCAAACTGGTTTTCCCCATCGAAGTTTTTCCACGATCATGTTGACCAAAAACTTATGTATCAATTTCATGCATGCTTGGAATTGTTAGATCAACATTTTAGAGTTGTAAATATCCGAGGAGTGTTATGTGTTTGAGTTTTATTGCATGTGCTAACATTGGAATGTCAAAACACTTGCAAGGGCACCTCAAACAACACATAACCAATGAAAATTATCCGCAGAAAGTTACCTAATTGTTTTCTGTTCTAAAAGGCAGCAAAGGACAGTTTTGGAAGTTCAAACTTAGAGCTAAAATCTGGTCAAAGACAGATCAGATTTAGCAACCTGATAGTACCTCGTTTCTCTTCATAATCTCCATCCTCCCATGCTAGTGGATTTTTATGTAGTGTATCTAGGGGGGTAATATGGGGTACTTAGGGAGGTATCCAATGGGAATAATAATAGATATATGACTAGGTATTTCTATGTATGGAGGCCATTTTTAATGAATAAGGCCTATATAATAGTGTGAAAGCAATAAATGTGAGAAGGCTTACTAGAAGGTTCCACCTACTAGAAGGTTCTTTCTCCAGAATATTCTTAGGAGGCAGGTAGTATTATATAAATAGGTATAAGCGATGTAATGGAGAATGGTGAAGTATATTGTAATTGATAAACAAGTAGGTATTGCTTGAGGAGTGTTATCCTTCCATAAGGATTAATATATGGTGTTACTCTACCTCAAGGGTTTTCTCTACAATTTCTCTTGTGTTTATTCTTTTATGTGAGTGATTTGGTTCTTTCTTATATTTTCAAATCTGAGATATATAACATTTGGTATCAAAGCACTTTCTTGGGCCAAGAAAAAGGGGCAATTTTTTTCGTTTTTACAAGTCTTCAAAGGAACAAGAAAAATAGGGTTGTGACACTCCGATCAATTCCTGTAGCATTTGGTGTAGAATTTTTCAAAACCAGTTGTAGATATGGGTTCCTCGCAGAAAACAACTGATTAAAAAAAAATCATCTCAATTGGACTTCAGGAAGTCAAGGTATCACTGATTTAAAATCGACAATTTTTAGGGTTTTTTCATGATGGCCACAAGACTATAGAGCTCATAACTTTTGATAGGGTGCTCATATTGTTGTCGGATCAGTGCCATGGGATAGAGGATTATTAGGGTTTTCATTTGGTATATTAAATGTGGTTCTTTCAATGGATATGCCATGCGCTACAACCTTTGAAAAATTTCAAACCCTCATGGGCATGAAAAAATCTCTCCGAGATATTCAAGAGACCATAGCTAAATATCACGAGAACCCTATTATTGTGACCACATACCCTTGCATCGAGAAAGATATGCTTGGTATGATTTCGAGGATGATTGTGATGATTGGTATATGGATAGTTTTCATTTCTGAGATGACAACTACTTTCATTTTATATTTGATGACTCTACCCCACCTTATGTAGAGAACATCATAGAAAGAAGTCAAGTGCCTTCTATGAATACTATTTTTCAGTTTTCTTACTCTCTCATACTAGTGTGTTATGTGGATGATCTTTTGGATATGGATGGATCTACATATTTGGATCCACGTGACTAGTGTAGACATTTGGAGCACCATTTTCAGCTCACTATTGAGTCTAGGTATCTTCAGAGGGGAGTCCACATGAGCACTTGGACATGGGACCCAGGTTTAAGGTGGATCTTGACTACTTCAACATGGTGGCTAGCACTTGTACATGAGACCTCAGTTCTCTATCCTACTTCAACATTACGGTCCACACTCACCCATGGGACCCTGGTATATGTTTGTACTTCCTCATAACAAGCGTTGAGGACAACGCTTTTCTAAGAGGGGTGGAATGTAGTGTATCTAGGGGGTAATATGAGGTACCTAGGGAGGTACCCAATGAGAATAATAATAGATAGATGATTAGGTATTTCTATGCATGGAGGCCATTTTTAATAAATAAGGCCTATGTAATAGTGTGAAAGTAATAAATGTGAGAAGGCTTACTAGAAGGTTCCACCTACTAGAAGGTTCATTCTCTAAAATATTCTTAGGAGGTAGGTAGTATTATATAAAGAAATGTAAGCAATGTAATGTAGCACGGTGAAGTATATTATAATTGATAAGCAAGCAGGTATTGCTTGAGGAGTTTTATCCTTCCATAAGGATTAATATATGGTGTTACCCTACCTCAAGGGTTTTCTCTACATTCTTGAGTGTTGATTATTTTATGAATTATTTTATTTATTTATGAAGTTAAGGGTTTTCTCTTCTATCCTATATTTTTAGATTTGAGGTATATTACATCTCACTTGTGCATTCAGGGTGTAGAACAATATCAAATTGTCTTACAAAGATGCAAAAAACTTTCAAGTTTCTCTAGGCATTTGGCGTACCATTCAATGTTCTTCTCTCACCCTATTGGCATGAAATGGTACAAGCCATCAACAATGCCCCTAAAGGATACAGGATCCTCGGGTATGACAAAGCTAAAACAATTGGACTTGACTGGGAAAGAGCAAAAATCCATAGTGCTTCAAGACAATTTACAAATGATTGGACCAAATATGGAGTATTTGTTGTATCTGATGGTTGGAGAAATGTTAAATGCATGCTGGTGATAAGTATTCATGGTGTGTTTGCTAGTGGTGTGGTTTTCCTTTCATCCCATGACTACTTAGATGATTACAAGATTGGTATTAATATTGCAGAACCCTTAGTGAAAATCAGTCAAGATGTTGGGCCATACAATGTCATTTAAGTCATCATTGATAATGTTGCTAATTGTAAGGCAATAAGAGCAATCATTGAGGATATGTACCCTAATATATTTTGGTCTAGGTGTTGGTTCACGCATTGAACCTCTTGATGCATGATATTATTAAGATGAAGGGCAATGATTATAAATGTATTGGTACATTGTACAAGAGAGGGAAGAAAATGATAAAATTTATGACCAATTATAGCATAGCCCACCACATTTTTTGCAATCACTCTAAGTTGGAGCTACTCAAGATTGTAAAGACTAGATTTGCTAGCTATTATCTTACATTCAGGAAGCTTTTGAAGGAAAGAGAGGCATTGGCTAGTATGGCCTCAAGTGATTCATGGTAAGGTTTGAAATATAGGATTGCATCTGCATCTAATAGACATGAATTTCAAGAGGTGGACATTGTTCTTGCTGGTTAGTTTTGGGAATAGGTTAGGTATGTTCTTAAGTTCAGCAAGCCCATTTATAGTATGATTTAGTTTGCAGATATAGATCAATTGGGGAGGTGTATGAGTAGATGGACAACATGCTAGCCCAAATCAAAGACATTATTGATCCGAGAGATGTGATCTTGTATGATCATATTCATAAACATGTAGTCAAAAGGTGGGATAATTTGAATGTTCCACTGCATGCCCTAGCATATGCCCTTACACCTAAATATTATTTTCCATCTTGGTTGGCCCAACCAACACATGGGTGTGAGGTTAGGAGAAAACCACACACAGATCTTGAGTTAAAAATGGTTATATGCTTGCATTAGACAAGTTGGTCCATGATGAAGAGGAGTGTGCTCAAGTATGAAGCTAATTGAGAAAGTACATAAATGAACATGAAGTCTTCGCTGACCTGCATGTAACTAAATATCAAGATAGGATGAATCCTATCAAATGATGGAACATGTATGGCTTGTCTACCATAGATATGCATAACTTGGCAGTGATAATGCTTTCACAAGTTGTTAACACTCCTTTTGCAGAGAGGTGTTGGAGCACCTACAATTTTAGCCATGGTGTGAAGAGAAACAACTTGAATGTAGATTGGGCAGAAAGCTTGGTTTATATGCACTGCAACTTTAGATTGTTGTTCCATTATTGTGAAGCGA
Organism: Picea mariana; assembly: GCA_032191745.1. Classification (NCBI taxonomy): domain Eukaryota; kingdom Viridiplantae; phylum Streptophyta; class Pinopsida; order Pinales; family Pinaceae; genus Picea; species Picea mariana. Next base: position 6,194 of record JASDQU010246026.1, read on the forward strand.
CAAAGAATGATAGAGAATATGTGTCTTGGGACAACAATCTAGAGGGGGCTAATTTGGAGGATGGAGCCATAGTTTTAGAGTGCTTGGAAGCTGAACTTTTGGATGATCATGATGGTGATCATATTCATGGAGCAGAGATGCCACCCCCATCTACTAGTAGGTTTCCAGATGCAGGAGGTTTGGCCTTATCTTCACAATGTTGAGCGTTGTGTGGGGGCCATGTAGTTGGTGGTTGTGTTCCACGAACACTTTCACCTACTCCTCTTGTTCATAGATCACAGGAAAGGAAACTAGAAGTTTCTCGTGGCAAGAGGAAAGCTTAGTAAATAGTAGATTTGTTTTTCTTTTTCCTTTTTAGGAGTCTCTAGAACTTAGTACTTCGTCTTTATTATGGCCTATTTTGTAAACATTGTATGACAATTTAAGTTTGAACTTTGATCTTTGAACCCACCTTTGAACTATTGATTGCATCTAATAACTCTTTGGTAATGAATATGATGCTTCATTTCATTTCGTGGTTGATACTATTTGTTACAATCTGTCGACGACAAATTTTATATGTTGAAACTTGAAGGTTGATGATTGGTCGTTTCCTGGTCACAATGTTATAAATACTAGATGATCGATGTTATGTGTGCACTAAATGGTTGATGCTTTAGTTATCATCATTAATCCATCAATTAAATCTATGTTTTCAGGTTTTCTGCAGCTAATTTACATGTTTTTTTTAATATATATGCATCAAAATATATTAAAATATGTATTATATAAAAAACTCTACTGAAATGCTCCACTCTCGAAAGCTTTTTGAAAATTGTGTTTCTCACTCCTGTTCCCTGTTCCCAACGGCCTTGGACTAGACATCTTTCAGGAGTTTATTCCCTATGACCTTGGGTGGTAGGAGAGATTACATTAGGGGTGGTTGATCACCCCCTAGACAAGCCTCCCCCCTGATAGTGTTGGTTCTTTGGTTCTCCAAAAAACTTACATATATCTGCACTATTGATCTGTTTCCCCACTCCATGCTCTGAGGTTGTATACTTTAAGTCTTTTACAACATAGGTTAGTTTTGTTTTTTGCTTATATCATGTTTTTCTAGGAGTGGCTTTTGTTCTCCCACTTTGTCTCACACTATTTTACCTAGCAGTTCCATTGACCTATTTATGGTTATTTGTCGGACATCAATAAAATTATCTTATCTTGTTTGTACTGCCTTCTCTGGGATATGGAAGTGCTTGTGGATTTCGACATTATTCATTCTATGGAAGATCAGGTATAACGCTGTTTTTGAACATGATTTTATCTTTTTGTACTGTGTGGCGGGATGAGGTATGCCATCAGCTCCTAGCTAAGGGCATTCTGTTGATCAAAGATGCTCAATCTTGAGATCCCATAGCTTATTCTGATTTTATCTCAGTTTTAGTAGCATTACGGAAGAGGTTATGATGTCCATGGAATATACCCTTCCACTTTTTTCTTTATTGTTGTAAATATTTTCCTGTAAATATAAGACCGATTTTTCAATTTTTTTGTTATTTGATAAACCATGTAATGCAGACAAGGAACACCTCATGAAATTACATACAGAAATCTTAAACAAGTTTGTAGAGCAGGTACGTTAGCTACCTAATATTATATTTTTTGAGTATTTTGGCTAATATTTAAATCTGATATAAGCTAGGTAATCCATCTGTTAGATTTGAAATATTGGCAGCTCGAATATCGTCCCAAGTACCAAAGCATGTTGGTGCAGCTGAATAAGATGAAGGAACAGATACTTATTAAGGAGAAAGTAAGTTATTTCAGTGCATTTTCAAATAAGAAATGGTTAATGTTTGATTCATTTATCCCACAGAATTTACAGTATCCTTGCATTGAAGTGGGTGGAAATCTTATTGCCTCCCAAATTATTCTATTTCAGTTTTCATACTGTGGAGGTAGAGTATATATCAAATATGGATTGGTACATTTTATAGAAGCAAGAGAGAACTGACAAATATGGATGAGTATGATGCTTGTCTGATCAGGAACACGAAACAGCACTGGAAAATCATAAAGAAAGGCATGACATGGAGATTGGGGAGCTGCAGAAGCAAATAAGGTGAAACCATGTACAAAGGTTCTAGACTTATGTATACCCAAATGAGTTCAACGTGTAGGTGCTTTGTTTAGTACTTTGGGTTCAAATGGGAATGGATTTTTGGCTTTAACATATTGTTAAAATCGTATCTAACTTCCTCCAGACTTGTGAGTTTACTTTGCGAATGGGGTCTGTTCTTCCTCTAGACATTTCAAAATCCCATATTTATTGCGTTGACGAGGAGTATGAAGCTCTTGTGGATTTGTTTATCCTCAGTTCATTCTGTTTTGGCAGACACTAAAAATTTGTTCCATTCGCATTATCTGCAAAAGTAGCAGCTACAATTCTTAATGGCTCGTATCTAATTTTCAGCTACTGTCAAACACAATTATCAGTAAAAGATGCAGTCATAGCCCAACTGCAGATGGAATTAGCAGATTGTGAAGCCAGGACAGATGCTCTTATTGACAAATTGGGTCTGGTAGAAAGAAATGCTGAAGCAAAATGTGAGATTCGTATGAATTCCTCATTCTTATTCACCGGGATGCAACGCTATCATTTTTTTCCCTGGCGTGAAATTCCCTATACATTGACGACTCATTTTCTCTGACAGATCAACATGATATTGAGGACTTGAGAGACAAGCTTCAACTTGAACTGGAAGCAAAGAACAAGCTACAGGGCACACTTAAAAATGCACAGCATGAGTGTAAGTGCACTTCATAACTAAGGGATATGTTATAAGGATTTCTAGTGTTTTGTCTTGGGGAAATTATGGAAAGATATGTAGTACTCACAATCAAGTTAAATTAACCTTTGAATTAAGAAACAAAAAAAATCATTAAGATCTCTACAATCATACCTCTTCGCAATGTTTATGGGAAAAGTAACTTACACAACTCTATTTCACTGTATTTACTATTGCAGCGTTGCATTTTAGTTGCATTTGGTGTATTGGTTATGTAAGTTTGAAACACTAGTCATGAGGTCAATTTTTATGGAATCATTTAGTGGCCACGAATAGCAAACTGTTTCTGAATAGAGTCTAGACTATGGTAGTACCGTAGTTGCTTCTTCTTGCATGTTATTGTGTACAACTACTGATCTAATTTGTTCCCAATTTTGGCAGCATTGGTTAACAAGATGAAATATGAAGAACAATTGAGAGACTCAAGCTCAACTCGTCATATTGATATGTTTAAGCAAAAGCTAATGAAGCTGAGAAAGGAAAATGAAGACCTGAAAAGGCAGCTGCTTCCTCTTAGACAATGATGTTTGAGATATTTCTATTATTTGAATTTCCACGAACAAACTTCATGGATACCACTGCTTTTGCTGTAAAGAAGCCAGATATTTTGTAGAAATAATTTGTGAGTATTTGCATTTTAAGCATCTATTCAATAAAGTGATAATTCATTTGTGTTACGAATACTTCATATATATAGGACAAGCTGAAAAATGAGTAGTAGATGAAAATGCAGAGAAAAGTTGCTAAACAAATATGTTTTGGAGACAAAATTTGTTCATAAAGATAGATAGTCGTACTAATTTTCTCTAGCATTTTCAATTGTTTTATTGGCTTGTTGATTACCTGCAACTATGAGGGTATGTGAGCGGAAAATGGATGCAAGATGTGTTATTGTTGCATAGTGCTTTCTACAAGCGTATCCTGCTGTTTAATCTAGCTATGAGGCTAGCTAGGACACGTTGATACATAACTCCCTTGTTCTAATGAGTAGGTTAGCGACAAGATCTTGTTTTGACGAGTATACTAGCGAGGTATTTGTGGATATAGCACAATTGTCTTATGGTACCTTTTCACTTGCATTTATCTAGGAGTATTTAGCAAGGTGGCATAGAATTAGTCTATGGTTTTCCCTTTATATATATATAGACTAGGAAGAGTTTCTGCTGGTGTAATAAACTATTTTTCATTTTTCTAGCGAGGAGGCCAGAAAGGGTTTTTACTTGTATTAGCAACTATTTTTCATTGCTCTAGCGAGGAAGGGCAAAAAGGGTTTTGTGGCTGTAGACTGCCTATATTTAGAGAATAGAATAATACAATTTTATTAAAGCATCCATGAGGCCAATTGGCCTATGGGAGAGAAAGGCTTACATTCCATGCAACATTTGATTACACAAATGAATAAAAGGAAATGTAAGGAGGGGGAAGATCCAGTCTATGCTATATACATATTACATTTTGACCCCAAAGAAGATGGAACTACTCATGGATTTAAACCCAAGGGTGGGTATTCTAACTTGGCTAGGTTGGCTCTCAACAACTTGTTTTTTATGCACATCATTCTTGAAGCTCTCTTTATATGTCATCTACATGGCCCTCTGGAAATGCTACCTTCCAACTGTTGTTATCTAGTTTTGTTCCCTTCTTGATGCAATTGTATGGATCACAATACAGTAAGAAAGGTTGCTTGGTCTCCACCTCTCCCTTTCCACATACCTAACATGTCCTTTTTTCCCATTCTTGCTTGGATTCTTTCTATCCTCTTGTCTCACATCTTGATCTATGTGAACTACTCCTTATTTCAGCCAAAACTTCCTTCTCTTCATGGGATGTTTAGTTTTAAGTAATATTGAATTTGATTTCCTCTTGCAGATTGAAATTGTCTATATAGTTTCTATAATGCTCTTATTGGTTCATTTTCAATTCCTTCCTATCTATCAAACAACTTTCTTCTTCTATATCCCAACCATAGTTATGAGAACCAGATTGGTCATTGAAACGGTTGACCCCAAAAACCTAAACCAAGTCAGAACCGGAAAAATACAAACCAAAAATTGGTTGACCAAAAAATACACAAAATATTCAAATTTTGAAAAACATATATATTCATGTGCATCCACATTAATCCAAACCATTATACAAAAATATGCAAAATTTCTCATGTATATAGCAAGTAAGGGTGCATATAACCAAAATAGCATCAATTGCAATCCATCTCTATGATAAAAATACAAAGCAAGAAAATAATCAAGAAAATCAAGAACTCATAATATGGCAGAAAAGGCACCAAGCTAAATCGTCTTGTAGTAACATAATGTACACATATATAGTACATAAATAAGTAACCACGAATAACGGTACACATAACTAAGTGCATGTTTATGAAGGATAAAAACTATATCCTCAAGTAAACTTAAAGTGGTTTAGGACATTAAGATTAGTACAATATTTCTAACTTAAAGTGGTTTAGGACATTAAGATTAGTACAATATTTCTAACACTATAAACCAAAATACATCAACAAATAGGCTCTAAATGGCCTCTAGAGTCCAAAAAACACCATGCTATAACAAATAACTACGTATCATAAAAATCATTGTCTATATTGAGATCCTCATTATCAATATCACCCTGTAAACATTAAAATAAGATAGAAAAATCTTAGCATGCCTAATCAATAATTTTGCTTGAGTGAAGGGTACATTTTTGATAGAGTCATGATAAAGTTCAACAATCAATGCCACCAACATCAAGTTGCATAGAGGGCTTGGTGCTCTTGATTAAATGCAAGTTCCATACCCTCATACATGATAGAATCCAACACCCTTGGTAGCAGTTATAAATTATCAAGTATATATTGAAAGATGATTGATTAAAGCATATAAAAGATGATTGCCTTCGCATACATATTTGATTTAATATGAGAAAAATGATCATATAATTTATGCTTTGTAACATAAGGGGGAAAATTAACTAAATGGATAGTTGTAGGATTGAGCATATAGATTATTGAGTATTTCATAACAAAGAGAAATGAATTACTTAATTAAAAGTCATTAAGAAACATAAATACATTCTAAAAATGTGCATGAAATAAAAATTAAGTAATTTTGATTAGCTAGAAACTAATTACTAGTGCATCCACAAATCAACGAGAAGAAAGAAGAACAATAATTCAAATTCAAATTGAAGTGTGGGAAAAGAAAAGTGGGTTGGGAGAAGTTAAAGAGGGTTAATAAATAACTAAAGTAGTAATTCCATGTGCACCCACTCAAATAGAAAATAAGGAGGAGATCAAGGGAACATTTAAGAGTGAAAATAGGAAATGTGGAATAAATTATTTTTTATTTCTAAATAAGTAATTACTTGTGCACTTGTGGATGTGAATGTGAATCACACGTGGGTGGGTCAATAATAGGTAATTACTAATTTAGTAAATTATGTTTTGCATGAGTTGGGCATGTGGCTTGAGCCACATAACTTATAAAATGAAGGTTTGAACAAGAATAAATGGACTTTTTGCATTCTATTGTTGGATGGTTGTCATGATACTTAACTTTTTATTGATCACTGTTGAATAATTTGGTCTATTGAAGAGTGTTGTGAAGTGGGGAGTTCCTTCTCAAGCTTAGTGGTTTCACTTTTTTCTTACTTGCTAGATCGGTACCTTTTATATATCCACATTGTAGCTTAGGGGGCCTTGGAGAAGAAGAGTACCCATTGGAGTTGGTAGGGTGGTCAACTGGTGGATCATCCAAGGAACGACAAAGTGAACACAAACAAAATTCAAGTTCATCACGCAAATATCAAGGTTGAAAGCGCTCTACAATAATTCTTGTTGATGTTACTTTTGTATAAAATTATTTGTTATTTATTGAATATGGAATGGTAGTTTATTGTAAAGGGTTTTGATATATATATATATATATATATATATATATATATATATATATATATATATATATATATATATATATATATTGTTTGTTTGTTTGTTTGTTTGTTTATTTATATGTTCATCTTTCTTGACATTCCAAGTAGAAAAATTTATATCATTTTAATTGAGAAATATTTTAAATCAACTAAATAGGAATTCAAAATTTTATTTTTGAAGAACTGAACCAAACCAAGGTCATACAAAATCGAGATGAGCCAAATCGACTCAATTCTCATCTCTACAAACTCTTGACCATTTTCCTATCTTGGATTTCATGTTGTTGTTTACGTTGGCATTAACTTATTCACAACAAAATTGGGTTGACTATAGTATTATTTTGTATAAGAAATTCTATCAACTAGAGGTCGAATTTGTGAATTGGTTAGACATTAAATGAACCATGGTGCATTGTATTGTTGTAAATAAATGAAATGATAGTCAAAGTTGTTTCAATAAGGCTCTGTGTTGTATAAATCATTCTCCCTAAATATTCATTATGTTAGCAAGAACATATCTATGTAGAATATCTCTCATATCTTGTGATTTGAATGAATTTGTTGGAATCGTTTTGGTATATAAACGAAATAGTGTTAAATTGATTGCATATATATTATAAATTGTATGGTTATTGTTGGAATTGAACCACATATTAATGGCTGAGAAATTACTTTAAAACGATAATGTCTATATCTGTAATAGCAATCATTACCATTGAAGGTATGTGATGCAAAATAATATTAAGGTTAGAATCAACACCTAGTTTTGACTCCTAGAGCGATGAAGTTATTCTCCTCCATATTAGCCTAGAACTTGAGTAATTTGCTTCCAAAATTGTAGATTGAAATCTTTGAATCGATGCCCAAGTGTAACATTTTCTATTATTGTATTAAACCCCGTAATTTCTTATTGATTTAGAATATGATCGATACCTCTATATCGCCATGCCTTTGCATGGACTGAAGTTGCGACTTCAATATTGAATTCGCAACACAGTTAACACTTGTTAATTTACATATTGCATGCACCACTGTTATAGATATCACACAGTGATATCCAAATTGTAAATGCACCAATGAATTGCAACACAATGATATACATATTATAAATGCACCCACAATTTGCAATACAATGATATCAAGACTACAATGCACCCACGATCTGCATATAAATTTATTATATGTCAAAGATATCACATGGTGATATCAAGAGAATGATAGTGCATTCGTTGTTTGTATCGAATTGCACACTTGCCATAGATATCACATAGCAATTTCAAGGTTGACAGCACACACAGATTATATTCGATTGTGTATTTGTTTTAGATATCACACAATGATATCTATACTTAAATCCACACTCACAGTTCGTAAGTATTAGTTACATATTAAAGACATCATGTAGTGATATTAATACTTCCTTACATGCATAGTTGACATTTATTGGTTGTTGTATTAAGTATCGCACAACAACATCTACTCGAATTTGCACTCAATTGTAAAACGTTGGGTTTTATCACACCATGAAATCACATATTTGATATACTGTAATTTATAATATTAAACTATGAGAATCATAATAAGCAAGTTGTGAAATACAAGAGAGATATCATAGAAGCTAACCCATATAACACAATTGATTTGGTACATTTATATATAAAATCCTTGTATAATTTTGAAGTGTATTTTGAGCCAAGGACACTGGAATAATACCATCAATAATTCAATGATATAAACTTAAAATTATTTCTCCATAATCAATAAGTTAGTTGATATTACGAGAACCAAAGAAACCCTAGGTAGGGTTACAATACCAAAAACATGATCTCCATAAACACTGAACAATATTATTATTGAACGATGCACTATTACAATGAGGGTCCTCACTCTTATAAAGAGCTTCAGAGACCAAAACCCTAAAAGAAGAAAACCCTAATCTTTTAACCTAAAGTCACTAAGGTGACTTCATTACATGGGTAAGCCTTATATCTCTAATAGTTGATGTCTATGCGACAATCAACATAGTACATGTATATTAACGTTTTATATTATACATAAATGATTTCACACTTGTGCCTATCGAGCTTATCGTAAATCATAGAATATTTACGGAATAAAACAATCAAACTATTAAATAAACTCAAGATACAAGTCCTAAACTATTGAAAGAATTCATATTAGGATAAGACTATGTGTTAAGACATTGATTGTTTTCAGAATAATGATGAGATAATGACGATTGTAAAAACAAACCGTTGTAAGCTATAGTTCATGATTATACTTTGATCCTAATAAAATAAGTGTGTTGGCCAACTGATTTGAATGAATGAAATTCTATTTAAAACAATAATAATAGTAAACCCATGTTTACAAATTTTGATACAATTGCAGAACATTACACATTAATGAAGATTGACTTAACACATTCTTGAACATAAATTACAATTCAATTGTAAATTGCACACAATTTCCTAAGTTAGGCTATTAACATCAGGAATGGTGTTACAAGTGGTATTAGAGTTAAGTTCAAAACTCTAAGCCCTTGGACCCATTTACTATTTTGTGCATTTAAAAAAAATATTGTTTATAAAACACAAATAAATTTAATTGAATTCAAATTGTTTCTTTTGTGAGATGCACATATCTACCTCTATTGCAGATTACACCTCCACACTCTTTCACAAGGGAAGATGAATATGTTTAAGAACCAAGACATGTACTTGTTGGAGATTTGATAACTATGATGCATTCATTCTAGAGGATGTCAAATGCACTAATAAACATATTGGAAAGGGAAGAGGGAGGAGTATTTATGCATGTTTAATGATCACAAAACCCTGCTAGTAACCATGTACATAGAGAGTTGGAAAAAGTTAAAATTCYAGAGTTTTGGGGTTCTATTGATGGATAGRCGGTTGAAGTTTGGTTGGAAAATATGTCAATGCATTTTTCTTTYATAGATTAAATGTCTAATATCAAGGTTTGTATGGGTATATTCTAGCTAAACATAAGTTCTTTACTTTGGTGGAAGACCCTATTTCTCTATTTAGAGATGTGTATGTATGAAATTTCATCRGAACTATTCAAGGAGCATTTCAGAGAGGGCAACTTAGATGAATTTATTGAAAGACAACTGAATGAGTTTAACTCATTAACGAAAAATAACATGCCAATACTTGAATATGAAGTTAGATTTATGGAATTGTTGAGGTATGCATTGCATTTTGTTAAGTTTATTGCTTAATTTGTTATCATTAATCTTCATTATAACAATGACATAATAAGGATCTTACTGAAAGAAACACAATCACAGAGTACACAAGCATTTATCCTGGGAAACCCTAAAGGGGAAGAAAACCCATCAAAACTTCTTTAATATAGATTCAATAACCAAGTATATTGTCTTTCACAAGAGAGATCTTACCAAACAAAAAATCCACCAGAAACCCTAACCTGAACATAGTAGCACACCACTTAGACCAAGATAGTCTTTCACCAAGATAACCTTCACCTTTACAGAGATACTCTTCCTTGTAGCTGCATCACTTCTCCTTGTAGCTGTGTCACTCTCAATAGAGAAAGATTGATGAGTGTGTGTACAAATGAGGTTCTAGGCCTCTTATAAATACAAGTTGTGCACCGCCCCCCAATAATTAGGTCAGGGCCGACCTGTCCA
>JASDQU010246027.1:5240-16667 GCA_032191745.1 Picea mariana
TACAACATTAGGTGATAACATCAGTCTCCATGGGGGATGGAACGCTCCCTATGAGCTACCAAGAACTTTAATGTAGCTTCAGTGCCTTGTTATTGGGCTATGGGGTCATTTATTAAACTGAAAACAAACAATAAAACAATATTTACAAAAAACCAAAGAACCATTCATGGCTCAAACAAAATACTTCTTCGGGAAATACCCATTCACAGGGCCATTAGAAAATTCTCCGCCCTTCAAATCCTGCAACCTGTTGTTAAAGAATACTTCAGAGATCTTGAAGGGACCAATACAGAGGGCATCAAACTTGTTGTGTTTCCCTCTGTCTTGCTTATGTGCATCCCATTTAAGCACTAGATCTCCCAATTGGAAATCTTATTTTCTAACCTTCCTGTCAAAGGTCTGCTTGATCTTCTGCTGGCGATTGTGAGCTTTGTCCATTACCTGCTCTCTAGTTTGTTGCACTTCCACCAGTTGATGAATTCTTCTGACCATATTGTATGTCTCTCCTTCATAATCCTGAAAGAATTTGGCTACAGGTAGAGCCATTTGAGTGGGAAATATATCTTTTGTCCCATAAACAAGTTGGAAAGCGGAGGTGCCTAGGGACCTCTTGGCTATCACTCGATCATCCCATAGAGAGAATTTAAGTTTTGAATCCTAGGCGTTCTTATTATCTTCCAACAATATTTTAATGAGCTTGATCAGACTCTTGTTAGAAGACTTTGCTAGTGCATTGCCTTAGGGATAATAGGGAGTGGAATGAATCAGTGAAATCTCAAACTATTCATAGAACTTGATCAAAGGCTCAGACTTGAAGGAAGCATAATTATCAATAATGATTCTACTGGGACAACCAAACCTTGCTATGATATATTCCAGAAAACCAATGATCACCTTGTGCGAAGCACTCCTGGTGGGGATAACTTCTATCCATTTGGTGAAATAATTTTTTTCACTTAGGATCCACCTGTGTTGACCACTTGAAGTAGGATTAATTTCCCCAATGAATTCCAATCCCCATTGCTGAAAGGGTGTTGAAACTATTACAAGATTTAGTGGCAAGGATTTGAGTTTTTGCTTTCCTATGAATTTTTGACATTTGATACATGCTCTGACTTCTCTACAGACATCAGTGAATAAGGTGGGCCAGTAGTACCCATCCCTGAGAATTTTGTAGTCTGTGGTATTCCAGAAATGGTGCCCCCCACACAGGATGCTATGAAAATCAAACATAACCCTTTGGGTCTCTTGTGGGTTTAAACATCTCAGAAGCACTCCCAAAGGTTCCCTCCAATGCAAGACCTGGTCAATAAGGCAATATCTGACTACTTTGAGCTTTAAATATATTGCCTTATTCTTCCCCATTCCATCAGGAGGCTTTAATTCTTGCAGAAAATATATAATGTTTGCATACCAGGTGCATTCTGCTAATGGTAAACTGCCCTGTGGACTGCCATCGGACAACTCAACCTGTTGAATTTCTGATCAAATGTTGATAAAGTTAACCCCCAACACCTTACAATTGGATTGAGCCAGAAACTTAGCCAAACATTTCCCTTTAACTAACTTGGTGGGTTTTATTTCCAGATCGAACTCAAGGATCTTGGAAATCCATTTACTCCTCCTACCATCTATGTCAGGTTGTATAATAATAACCTTCACAGAGGCTGAAGGAACATATGCAATTACTTTTTAGTACAAGACATAGACTCTAAAATCTTTGAGTGCTTTCACTAAGGCATAGGCTTGCTTTTCCATAATGTCATACCTAATCTCAGCATCCCTCAATGTTCTTCTATAAAGGAAACATAGTGCTCCAGCCCTGCGTCATTCTTCTGTAGTAGGACAACAACCACTGTATCAATGGAGGCGAAAGAAAAGATCAGGAATTCCTTGGAATAATCAGAACTGATAAGAACGAGTGCCTCAAACAATGCCTTTTTTATTTGACCAAGGGCTTCCCTGGGTTCAACAATCCACTTTACCTCATTCCCCTTTCTGAGCATGGTTGTAACATGCTTCACCAACTCAGAAAAAATTGAAACAAATCTTCTTAGAAATTTAATCTTCCCCAGGAAAGACTGGACTTCTTTCCTAGACCTTGGGAGTGATAGGGTTTGAATTTCCTCCACTCTGTTGGGATCAATCATGACTCCCTCAGATGATACTATGTGACCCATCAATTTTCCCTCCTTAATAGAAAATAGGGACTTCTTGGGATTGAGGGAAAGACCAAACCTTCTGCATTTCGATAAGACCTTCCTCAGGTGCTGACGGTGTTTTTTTATCAGAATTTGAAAAGACTCTAATGTCATCCATATAGATGACCACAAACTTGTCCCTTTCTCCAATGGAATCAATATACATGCCTCTCTGAAAGGTTTCCACTGTGTTCATCAATCCAAAAGGTATTTTGGCATACATGAATGTGCCCCAAGGAGTGATGAAGGTTGTTTTTTCTCTGTCCTCAGGCATAACTGATATCTAATTGTAGCGTGAAAATCCATCAATCATTGAAATTCTAGATGCACCAGTTACCCTCTGCAAAATGTGTTCCATCTTTGGTAAGGGGTAATTTTCCTTCTTTGAGCTTCTATTCAGGTTTTTGAAATCAACACAGAATCTGATTTCTCCAGTTTTCTTCCTCACCAGGACCAAATTGGCCACCCATTCAGAATATCTCAAAGGGACAATGATTTGGGCATCCAACAACATCTTCACTTCTCTTTCCATGACATGCAGCAACATGGGGTTAATTTTTCTTAGCTTCTGCCTTAATGGGTTAGCCTCTTCCTTCAGTGGGATCTTATGTTCAATGACGCTAGTTTGATATGTCCTGAGGTATTCATAGGTCCAGGCAAACACATCAGATAATTCGTTTAATAACTTAGTATACTCGGCTCTCTACTCCATTGACAGGCTGCTTGACAACTTGATGAACTTAGGATCCTTATCTGTGCCAATATTGCACTCAGTTACATTGACATCCCCATTTTAAACCTTACCCTTTACTTCCACATCATTCCCATCGTACAATCTTTCTAAAGGAACTAGTCCCTTTGGAATGTGATTGCTAGGCAACTAAACAATATGGTGGTTAGCAATCTTATTTAAAAATACCTTAGGGTGAGGATTACCTTCGGGATCATGGTCCTGAACAATGTGCAATGTATAGAACTCATCAACAGACTCGAAAAATTTTCTGATTTCAAGATCATCCTTGAATACCTTCCAATGTTTGATATTGTCTGGTATAGAGGGCAGAGGGATCCTAAACTGGCTAGCTAAAATAGCTAGGGAATCAACCAAAATATTTTCTTCTCTTGGAATGAATGAAATGTTGAAGGTTGAGAAGAAATTGTCAATTAGGTCCCACACCTCATTTTTGTAACTTCTGAGTCGAGGATGTTTGGCCCGATAAGCATTTCTGACCTATTGGACTATCAACTCAACATCTATGAACACTACTACCTCCTCAATTCCCATGTCCTTTGCAGCCCTTAAGCCCAAAACAAGAGCCTCATACTCCACCACATTATTGGTAGCTTCAAACTTTAACTTTTATGACATGGATATGGTTTCCTGACAAGGTGACACAAAAATCACTACGACACTAGCACCTTCACTAGAAGAGGCCCCGTCGAAGAACATCTTCCATATAGAAGTAGTTGGAGGAGAAATTTCATGATAAGAAATGGGCATTTTCTGATTTCAGGAGGGGCTCCATAAATATCAGTGAGATGCAACAAACTAGACCCCAAATCAGTGTCAAGTGCAGCGATAGGATGATTAGTGGGGTCTACTTCGTCACTAACAATGTAGGCCAATTGAGCTTCTTTGTACAGTCTCCTGTGTTCCCCTCCAAAGACTAGGATGGTAGCATATGTAAGGTCCATTTGTAATGTACCTCCAAGCTTTTTAATCCACTATCTTGACAATACCATGCCAAACTTGGGAGGGACATTAGCTACCACAATGTCCATGACGACACTCTTCATCGGTAGCTGAAATAAGGACACCATCAGGTCTTTGATGACTCCAAGACATTTCACCCCCCTTGAATCAAAAGAGTACAAGTCATGGTAGGCCTTTGTGAATTCCATACCAAGTTATTCCATGATAGTTTTCGACATGAGATTATGAGACACCCTTAAATCCATCAAACAGTTTTGCATCACCTTGTCAGGTATGTTCAAGGATGTGTAGAAGGGAGGGGATGAATCATCTCTGTCTTCCACAATAGGACCTAGGATTACTGCAGGTTTTTCATCTTGTAAGTTAATTGAGTCTGTGGGATGATATGAGGGCTCGGAAAGTAGAATCTTAGAGAGGCTCCTTTTGAAATCTTCATGTTTAACCAGCTCAGAGAGGGGTACATGGATTCTGATTTTTTGAATTTCATACTCAAAATTAAAATAAGATATGAGCTTCAGGATTCCTTTTACTTCAGGAATAGGAGTCTAGACTACTGGAGAGGGGGCTTGGGTTTTCTTACCTTGGCTGTTGTCTACCATATTTTCAACACGCTCCTCTGCTATGGTGGGATGCTCAGGAAGAGCAGGCGTTCTGACTTTATTTTTGGATCTGAGGTTGTATCTATTTTGGCTGCTTCTAGCCCTGTCTCCTATTGATATGAAGTTCAATTTTGTATCCCTTTAAACTTGAGGCTTTGCTTTTTCCTAGTCACGGAGCTGCCCTTAGTCCTAAAAAAAACAATTCAAAAGTCTTTCGATTCTTCAGGTTTCGGGATTTGTCCTTTCACAAAGCATGTTTTCGTAACTAACAACGCCAGAGTCCTAGTGCCGAAATCCTGAAAAGGATTTATATTAAATTAATAAAAAAAAGTGGGTGCTATAAGTCCCGACATGCGTTTCACAAAATATCCTTTAATTGTGATTAATTAAACTCTTAAACATGATCAAAAATTCATTAATATTTCGTGATTCACATTTCCTTGTATCAAAGTGTTGTCAAAGTTTCAACTCTTGAACTCCTGGTCCCCAATTTTCCGAAAAGAAGAAGTTAATTACTAATATTAATTGATTAAATCATTAATACAAGTAATCAGTGTCTAAACTAATCCCATCGTGATTTCACAATTCGGGGTTTACTTATGACATACCTCACAGGTATAGGATCCCTAAAATTCTAAAATGCGAAATCGCGAATTTTTAACAAAGTTTAAAACGAATTTAAGTTAGTTTAAAATGGCATTAATAAAGATTAAAACAACTTTTCGCATTTCAGGATTTTGTAAAAGAAGTCCTTTTGAAACTTCAATTTGAAATCGTTGATATACGTAATATTTGTAACAGATGAATAGAGATATTTTTAACTTAACTACGTATCTCTGGGCATATCTCCCTCATTAAAAAATTAATGTTTTACCGCCTATCTCAGTACGTCCATCGTAAGAAGATTTAAAGGTTAATAAAGGTTTGGTTTCATCGAATTTTCATTCTTATTGTTTAGACTTAGAAGTGAATTGCATTCAACAAACTTACGCATTTCTCTCTACAACAGAAATTCATTCTAAACACGAACATTATGGCACCTAGAAAGGCATCTAAGAAAAGTGAAGAAGCAGTTGAAAGCTTAAGCCCAGAAGGAGATGTCGTGTCTGATACTACACCACATGCCATTGATTCCATTAAATCTCGGAGGAAATTTTTTGAAACCTTGGACTACGAAATCAAGAATTTTCTCGATTATTCCGAAAACAAACTATGGGACATAGCAGAGTCCGAACTTCACAAAGTAGCCATGTGCCCACAACTCATGACATACAATGATATGATCAATTGGGATTTAGAGAGGACATACGTGCAAACTAGAAGCATTTTGGACAGCCAAGGGGTCATGATCGGCTCTTTCAGACCGGAACATATACAAGTAATGTATAAATTGTCTCCCAATTCTAAGTACATTTACAATAAAGAGTTTGTAAGTGAATTTCAAAGGAAAGAATGCACAGATGTTGACCAAACATACCTCGGCATAATCAAAGACTGGTGGAGACACCTAGCAAAATTCAGGGCTGATACCCATAATGATTATGCCATAACCTCATTGAATGAGTACATGGTCTATGTGGCGATGATGTTATGTAGACTTTTGGGGAAGAAAAGCCCTACCCATTTCTCTACAGAATGGGTGCCCCTTTTACATGAAGCATCTGAAGGCTATAGCTTTAATTGGAACAAAATTCTATCAGATAACCTAGATAAGGAAGTTATGGAGTATCAAACTGCGAGATCTAGTGGCAGAACAATAGCTTTTTACATGTCAGCATACATCATGGACACTATATGTTTCACAACTCCTTTCCCTTTGATGAATTGGACTTGGAACCCATCTTCCACTGAACCTATTCATGAATATCATTCTAAGTTGTGGGAAGAAAATAATAAAGATTCTTTTTACAAAATTTGTCATTTCGTGGTGATACCAGTGCACCAGATGATGTATGGTTGTGCACCCCCCCGTATTTCCAATTCGGTCATAAGAAACCTCAAGGAGGTTTCTGATTGGTTTATTGAGGAAAATTTCTCCTATATTAGGGTTTTTGGATGTTCTATCCCTCCTCATGCACTTTTGAAATTCCTCCCTAACAGACTCGTATGCAAGGAGGTAGCTCGTCAGATAATAATAGGCAATATTGGGATAGAGATGAAGAGAGCTCAAAATAAATTTTGGCCATTCTTTCCCATACAGATTGGAAGGTTTTCGCTACTCAATCTGGGTGATTCCAAAGTTGAAGCTGCAACTCTTGAGGAGGACATGTTGGTGAATCTTGAACACAGGAAACACGACCCTTATCAAATAGTGGGGAGACACATGGCTCATTGTGGCATGAAAGCATTTGAACAGGAGGAATCCCATCATGATGACATTTTCAAAGGGGTCAAAACCTAAGAAGAGGTGTTAGGCAGGATACAGACGTTATCATCTGACTTGCAAACCCATCTTCTAACCTTCTAAAGAAACATACAAAGTGGTTTGCCCAAGGTATTGCAGGGTGAAGCAAGAAAATTCCCTCCATAACAAGAAAACATTCCCCCATGATTCATACAGAAAGCACAGGATAAAGCAGACACCGAGGAAAACCCACAGGAGGTCGAAGGATCTTCAAAAAACAAAGAAGTCCCACAGACAGAGAATCCAGGAGTAGAAGCAGAAAGAAGGTCTGAGACACCTGCCAAGCCCAGTCAATCTACCCCCCCCCTTCGCCATCTACTATTCATATTAATACTCCCAAGACAACAGGGGAAAAAAAATCCACAGAGTTGGGTAATCCCATCACTTCCTTGACCCCTTTACAGTCTACTTTTGGGTTCCCTCAGGTAGGAGTCATATATGCTAGTGACCTCGACCCTATCTTTAGAGAAGAAATTCCTCCCTCTGATTACTTCTTCAGTAAAAAGAGGAAGGTTGTATTAAAACAAGAGATGTATATGAGAGAAGGTGGTATGGTAAAGAAACACAGGGTGCTGGTGGATGCACAAAACTTTGAAGAGGGATATTTCGCTAAAGAGGTGACGGGCTCCATGGGAGCGCTAGCAACAACAAATCTATTCACTGTTAGCAATATGAGAGCAAGGTTGGAATAGAGTAACCGCAGGATAACTCAGTTGCAAAATCAAAAAAAATATACCGAGAAAAATATCAAAGTAGAAATAAATAAAGGTCTAGAGCAGGCCAGACCAGAAACGACCTTTAGTTTCATCATGCTATTAATTAAAGGTTTTTGGATTTCTTTTTACATGTTTTGAATCAGAAATAGCGAACCCTTAAAAGAAAGTACCATAAATTATTCTTTCAATCTTTATCCCTCGTGACTGTCCCAATTACAATACAACTCGGACTATCGGATCAAATGAGAAATGCTTTGAATTTATTTAACACCATCTTATAGACAACAAATAATCGGGTTGAGTTAGAGAGTTCATTGGCAGTAATTGAAAGATACATTAGCATCCAGGAAAACTGGGAAGCTAGACAGAGACAGTTAACGAATCAACAATAGCCCTTTTCATATAACCTACCTTTTTATCCTTAGCCCTCTCTATCTTTTCGGATGCCCCTGACGATGTACTTTAGAGCCTTAAAGTACAAACTCAAGAACAACATCTTTTTGGCACTGTTGTCGGGGACAAAGAAACGAAGCTTTTCCCTGGGAAGAACGACATTGACACTTTCTATATTTGATAGTGAACAAAGATCGAAAACCTTATAAGGATACCTTTATCTTTCACTTGGCGACTCCACGTTAAATAAATTGAATTTTAATTGAAAGAATACCAAAAAAAACCCAGACGACAAATAGACTTCGCCTGTTCCAGATTCAGAAAAAAAATTAAAATCAAGAAAATATCTTAAACAGATTGTATCATCGACAAGCAGGTTTTATCAACCTAAAATTACAGATTCGAACACTAGAGATCTTTTTGAAGGATCGAATACCCCACCATATTATGGGGGATTACCTACCAATTAGATTACAACCTTTGATCCTAGTTTGGTCTTGCCAGATTTTAAAATTGAGATTATCCCAACCGTTTCTTTCACCAACAGACGCAAAATATCTGCATCACTTCCCACTTTGATTGAAACTTCTTCACTTTGCGAAGTTCATTTTCCTATCTCTCAAAACTCCTACGATCATCCTATTCTTCTCAACAAAACTCTTGTTGATTATCCTTTACATTCACCCTGTGAGTCCAAAGAAACTAGTCCACTTTTCCCTAGTTCTCTTTCTTCAAGTTTCCTCTCTCTCGATAACCAATTCCCTGAAACCCTTCCTCATAATTTCCAAGAAACAACCTCTAAATCATCAATGGTTGTGGCCAGAGGAGGTGTTGTTGGAGGTGGGGTTGGAGGAGGTGGAGCAGGCATCCAAGTACCACCCCATAAAATCTTTGGAAACGTGGCTACTAGATATGCCCCTTTGGTCCTCCCAGTTCCCCTACATGAATTACTTGAAAACTACATGAAGAATCTTTCAAAATTCATAGGAGAGGGTGATTTGACTGAAGCCAAACACATCGATTTATTGGACCAATTTTCCTATATCCTTGGACTCGAACATGAAGATGTATATTCAAGACTCTTGGTTCAAAATTTTGAAGGACAGGTAAGAACTTGGTTCCGAGGCCTAGCAGCAGGATCTATATCGTCTTATGAGGAACTTGAAAATGATTTTATTAGATAGTGGGGGGGAAGGAAAGACAATCTCTATTATATAACTGAATTTGGGGCTCTAAGAAAGAAACACTTTGAATCAGTCTTCGAGTTCACTCATAGGTTCAATAAATTGTATAATAAGATTCCAGTTGAGGTCAAACCCTCCCAACCTCCAGTGAAAGTAACCTTCGTTGGGGCTTTCGATCCTGATTTCTCCCTATTATTGAGGGAGAGGAGATCGGTAGACCTCACCAAGATGAAATATGATGCCTTAGATATTGAGTCAAACATGATGGCATCAGGAAAGTTGAAAACCAAATTTGAAACTGGAAACAAAGAAACCAGAAGATAAAGAGATCAAGGGGGATTGTCTCGACCAGGAAGATATTCGGAAGACAAAATAACTGACATGGCGAGAATAATCAAAGACCTCTCAAATAAGATCTCAAGACTGGAGCTAGATCAAGCGAAGAATGAGCACTTTCCTAGAAAGGATTTCAAAAGGAATCCTAACACTCAAAATCCACCAAGACAGACTAAGAATGAAGATCAAAAAATTCAAGCCCCCTTTAAAAGAGAAAACTTTATAAGAGGAGAAGACGTGGACGATTTTGAGGAATTATAAGAAGACATTAATAATCTTGGCCACGACTGCCTACAACCTCTTTTAACGAGGCAATATTATGAAAAATATGAAACCACGAAAGATAGATCCCAAAATAACAAAAACAGTGGTATTATTGAAGATTCAACCTATCAGGAAATTGTAGACAATATAATGGCCGAACTCCACCAAAATTACAATCTAAGGCCTAGAAACAAGAGCCTTGCCACTCCTCCAGTGAAAAATATTTTTTCAAGGGGTGAAACAAACGAATCAGTTTCAAAAAACGCTAAGAAATAGACTAAAAAATAGAACCGCTGACACACAGCCTACCAAGACAAAGCCAGCGAATACATCAGCCGTTAACACACAGAAAACAGAAGTCCCTGTAATTGAAACTAAAACCTCACTACAAATGAAAGATGAAAAGAAGGGGTCAGAAACCCAAACCATAGAGGTCGACAAAACAATAGGAAGTTTTAATCTGTAAAATGAAATAAATAAAATCAAAATTCCTATACCTCTTGTCGAACTGGCGAAAAATCCAATTTACAAGAAACAAATCGCCAAAATAATCAGTTTTTCAGAAAACGAAAGTCCGTTCGATGTCATAAATTTAGAAGACGACAAGCCTAACATAATTTTTGGCCCACATTTCGACGGTGCCAAAGACATTGTCGCCCCTTTCTATATCACTCTGACTGTACACGATCACTTACTCCATAATTGCATGTTAGATTTTGGAGCCTCTCACAATCTAATGCCTAAATCCATTATGGAGAGACTTGGTCTTCAAATTACTAGACCTTATGGAGATTTATATTCATTTGATTCAAGAAAGGTTAAGTGTATAGGCATGATAAAGGATTTAGTCGTCAATCTTGCATAGATACCCATGAAAGGAATTCTAATGGATGTGTTCATCATTGATATAACCCCAAAGTACGGTATGCTCTTATACAGGTCTTGGGGTGATAAACTTGGAGGATCCCGCCAACTCAACATGACGTATTCCACGATCTCGATCTTTGGAGGATAGTTCACACGTTTGTATAGAGAGACCAGGTTAGCATTCATGGTAAGTGACCCACATAACCAAAACAACTACCCTGTTTATATTGTTGATCAAGATTTAGGCAATTGTATTTTATCTATCAATGACAATATTGATGTATGTATAGAAGAAAGTTGTACAGAAAATAAAAAGGAAAAAGAGAAAGTAAAACAGGACGTATATAGCACTGGTGTTTGGAATATTTTTTTTGATGGTGCCTCATCTTATTTTGGGGTCGGAGCTGGGGTGATTTTTGTGGCACCTAGTGACAAATTCCTTATCCCTTTCTCTTATAGATTACAGTGGAACACTGAACACACTAACAATGTATGCGAGTATGAAGCCCTAATGTTAGGATTGGAAGATGCCAGGAGAATGAAAATTAAAAACTTGGAAGTCTTCGACGACGCAGAGCTAATCGTGAAACAGGTAAATCATCAATACCAGGCCAAACATCCTAGGTTAAGATCTTATTAGAATTGTGTTTCGGATCTGATCGAAAACTTTTTCTCCTCTGTTAATGTTCTGTTGATACTGAGAGGGGGGTGAATCAGTATCAAGTAAAATTTAAAACCTTTTTCAACTT
>JASDQU010246028.1:0-11725 GCA_032191745.1 Picea mariana
TTTTTCATGGACACATGTGAATATTACACCAATAATTCTAACACCTCTTCTTAATTTGAACTCGGGCCATAGAGGGAAATCATTATATCACAAGATTTGTATTCTGTCCTCAATGAAGAACAAGGGTATAAATCCACATGGCTCCCTCAAAAATCCACCAGATTCCTCAACAATATAAATCATGTTCTAGAGTGACTTGAGGGAAATATCTTTGTATTTTGTAGGAATGTCAACCACCTAAGTAATAATAGTTTGAGGTGGAGTTAGAAAATTCCCTTGATAACTCTTGGGACCAATAAGAAACTCAGTTGCATAAATAATGGTGAAGATATCCCACTTAGGTAGAGGATTTGGGTGAGACAGATGGAGAGTAGCTAGTAGATGTGCCTCCCAAGAAGTCATCATCATCATCACCATCATGGTCATCATCATTGATTTTCTCATTGGATGGAGGATTGAAAGGAGCATTCTAAGAATAAACCATGATTGGTATGAGGCTAGATGAATCATCAATCTCATTAGCCCCAGTTATTTTTCCAGACACTACAGATGGAGTGCTCGAAGGAGCTTGCTAATAAGTAGGAACATCACACTATGAAGGTGAGAGATACATGAACACATGGAAGAATTCATACAAAGGAAGACATGCATCATAATATGAGGAGGCACAATCCATGAAATCACATCGAGAATCATTTGAAAGGAGTATTGGGAGAGATCCTAGTAGAATGTGAGTAGGAACTCATGAAAGGGTGCCTCTCTATATTCAACCACCCTATGAGTGCTGGAATCATAAAGGAAATAACCCTAAAAAATTTTGTTGCAGTGAATCATAGCATTGTAGTATGATTCAATGGGAGAGAGAGCTCGCGGAGGGCATCGACCATGAGAGAGAGATCGCGAAGAGAATGGTAAGTTGTTAAAACTACTTCTCTGTATTTTGCTTGGAATGGTTACTTGAAAAACCCTCCCACACTTTGGTTTTGAACCCTCGACTTGATTCTAGAATCAAGCAAACCCTTACCATAACTTGACTCAAAACCTCGGCTCGATTGCTTCGAACCTGACTTAGTAAATTTCTTCCACAACTTGGGTCGAAACCTCGATTTTCTCTACATATAAAATCCTTCCACAACTCGGACTAGAAACCTCGGCCCTGGTTTTCTTCGAACCTGAACTTAATAACTATTTCCACAACTCAGCTTAGAACCTTGGGTTTGATCACTTCGAATCTCTTCCATAACTTGGGCTCGTGACGTAGACTTTCTTGCTTCATATCTCTTCCAGAACTAGGCCCAATATCTTGGCTTGTTGTGAGCTTGGTTTAATGGAAAGCCCCCCATAGTTCATCTTGGTTTAATGGAAAGCCCCCCATAGTTCATCTTGGTTTAATGAAAACCCCCCCATAGTTGATGGTAATGGTTATGAGGTTGAAAGGAATGGTTGGGTCACTTCTCATGCTACCAAATGTGTGGAAGCCCTGACAGCTACAAAATGGATTTTCATGGATAACCAAATGTGTGGAAGCCCTGGCAGCTACAAAATGGATGGATAACTAGTGAAAATTCAAGGAGGAAAGTAGAAAGTAGAGGTAGACCAATTTAAGTATTCTCATGTTTTCTTATGGTTAATGTAATTTTTGTTCAATGTTTTTAGTATTCTTATACAATTAGGTCATGTGTGCATTCCACTCATCCTATAAATGACCAGGTTGTGAGAAAGGGCATTAGCTCCCTCTCATCATCACCTCAATTCCTATATTGTTAGAAAGTTCATGTGTTTCTTCTACTCATGTTATTTTTCTAAATACAACACCTATTTGGTAACAATTCCTCTCACCAAATCCCTTCTATAATGGTGTAACAATGTTAGGGTTACATTAAAGCATGAAGAGTAATTATGACAACAGTCCAACCTACTTGTTCGAATAATAATTGCATTGGGTTTCCATTTTGGGAATGCAATGTAATTACGATAAGATTCAAAACCACATGTGACCCAAAGTAATCATGTTAAGCTTCTAGTTGGAATGTGTAGCATAATTATGTCGAGCTACAAACCATGCAAAAGGTAAAAAATACACATAATTATTCCACAAGTTTGTCATAGATTATAAGACAAGAACATAGCCAGCATATTCCTTGAAAGACTCTTTTCCATGCCCACTCTGAGCATATCCAGAAATCAATGCAATCCATGAAATACTATCCTTTTTAGGCATTTTATCAAAGACTTTATGAGCATCTTCTATTTTTCGGCATTTATCATAAAGAGTAACTAGAGTATTCCTAATTGAGAGGTTTGATTCAAACTTCCTTTTCAAAATACAAGCATGGATTCCCTTGCCATGTTCCAGATCTCCAAGGGATACGTGAATTGATCAGGCTTTATGCGAGCCCTTTTCATCTTACAAAAGAGTTCAAGGGCTTCATCATAATGCTCATTTTTTGCATATCTTGCAATCATGGTTGTCCATAAAACAACATCTTTCTTGAGAATGTTATGAAACACTTGAAATGCATCCTCTATCATCCCACATTGATCATACATGGTGACTAGGGCACTAGCCAGACATATATCTGGCTCAATTATAACTTTAATAATGTGGGTATGAAGTTGCATACCTAATTTGACATGAACAAGTTCACAACATGCCTTAAGTACAGTCACAATAATTGGTTGGTTTGCAGTCATTCTTGCTCGCTGCATTTCACAAAAGTGTGAAATATCCTTCTCACCACAATTGTTGTGGGCATATCCTAAAATAACTGCAAACCACGAGCCCATGTCTTGTTTGGTCATTAAGCGGAAGAGTTTTCTCACATCATCTGTACTACCACATCTGCTATACATGTTAAGGAGGCAATTTCCCATTGAAACATCCAACCCATATCTAGTTTTAATGATATGGGTATGGATCTCCTTACCATATCCTAAAGTTTCCAAACTGGCACATGCCTGGAGAATACTTGCAAAGATGAATTGATCTGATTTCATACCTGCTTATTGCATTTCCCAAAAGAGGTCCAATGCCTCCTCTCCAAAATTAGCCTGAGCATATCCTATAAGCATTGCACTCCATAAGATCAAGTCATGTTTGGTTTATCTTTTGAACACTTTGTGTGCATACTCTATGCTACTGCACTTAGCATACATGGTAACGGGGGCACTAGCTGCAGATATATTTGACTCAAATCTAATTTTGATCACATGGACGTAAATCTCTTTTCCCTATTCTAGAACACCAAGGTTTGCACAAGCCCGAAGAACACCAACAAACTTAAATATGCCCAATCTCAGGCTTAGATGACACATTTCAGAAAAGAGTTCAAGGGCTTGTAGATCAAGTTCATTCTGCACACATGCTGCAATCATTGAATTCCACAATGTCGAGCTTGTTGTGGCCATTTCATCGAACACTTTGCATGCATAATCTACAATCCCATATTTTGCATACATTGTAACAAGATCACACCCCACAAAAAAATCTGACTGAAATTCAGTTTTAGCAATGTGAGCATGCAAATCCCTCCCCTGATCGACAACTCCAAGACTCGCACAAAATCCTAGAATGCTAGCCACTAAACTCTAAAGGAAAGGGCCTTTACATCCATATTTTTCCTAAATGCCACTAAACTCCAACGGAAAGGGCCTTTACTACCGGTCACAAGGCAATGTCGCAGCCTAGGCCACTTTATCCTTATAGGTCCAAGTCTAGTTTTACGTTTGTAGGTGACATTAGTTGTGACAGCCATAGCAACAATGCAAGCTAGAATTATGTCAAAAATGTTCGATTTTTTCCTTTTCACGAGATGCTTCCTATTATCACTATGTGGCAAGTGTTCTCTTCCACAATCTGGGAATATTACAATGCAATGTAATCAACTTGCAACACTCTAGAAAGATCCCTCTAGCTAAGAAGTCACAGGTGGGGGGTATTTATTCCACCAAAGTCACCTAAGTTTTGGTCAATTTCAATAGTAGGGGAGCTTGTAAGTTGTAACGTTGAATAAGCACCAAAATGGTTCACTGTGAGAGCAAGGAAGAAAGAGGTGTTGTAGAAATACTCCTAGCGTTGCATTTCAAAAAGAATGTTTTCACATCAGTAAGATATGTCCTAAATTAGTGTAAGTTTTGGTCAATTTCCTTAGCAGGGGAGCTTGTAAGTTGTAACATTAAATAAGCACCAAAATGGTTCAAGGATCATTAGAGTCTGTGAAGCAAGGTTGAATAATTTTTAGCCACATGTCAGTCCATTCACTCTAAATTTTTCCTATATTCCATTAATCTCCAATGTAAAGGGCCTTTACTAGCAGTCACAAGCAATGTTGCAAACATCATATCAGTGAATATATCACCAAATATTTGGAAAGAAACTTATCAGCAACATCAAGGATAATATTGGAAAATATCAACAAACTTAAAAAAATATAAAAATATTCAATTTTTTTCAATTTTTTAAACATCTAAAGCAACCTCCTCCCTCTAACCCTTTTATGGGTAAATATAACAATGGATAACACCTTTTCTTTTCAATCCCCTGCTTTCCCTCAATGACAATGTTATCGATATAACCAAGAATGACATCTGCATGTGGTCTAGATTTAGGTTTTGCGGGGTCAATGTTTAACCAAGGTGCATCCGAAAATATTTCATATAGGATCCGAGATTGAGAGTATATCAAGTCCAACTGTTGGGCCCTAAATATAACTTCTTCATCAAAGGTTACCCCTGAAGTAGAGACATCCTTGGAGATATAAGGAAACAAGGATTTCATAAACCATTCTAAGAGGATCTCGGGAGGAATATTGGCCTTGATCATCCTCTTTATCCTTCGCCACTCTTGGATATGATCCGAGATATGGGTAGCTTTTTCTTGCATAAGCATTTACATCAAATCAGTGTTGGCATAGGACTAGACCGAAAGTTAAAAGTGGTTGATAAAGACCATCGTGAGATCATGAAAAGCACAAAAAGCTGACCTCTATAATTCGATATACTAGTTTGCAACAACTTCCATAAGAGTGTGTTGAGAAAGTTGTAATCGAATGGAGTAATCATTCAACGAGTTCAACAAACACCATAGGTGAAATATTTTGATGTGGTTCCTTATATCCTCACTACCTTTTCCTTTGGACTTAGGAATGTCTGAGGGTAATTTGGTGGGGACCGGGTGCCAGTTCATATCATGACACACCGGGTCATTCATTAGTTTCGACACATCTGACATGTTTAGAGTTGCTAGAAAGGGGAGCCTCTATTACAACATTGAATTCCAACTACCGGGATTGGAAGCCTCGGGTTGGTTGGCAATCAGAAAAGAAAATCCTGGATTGTCACTGGCACCAAGTTTTTAGGAAGAGATTATTGATTGGATAGGGTTTTGATAAATACCATGAGATCCTTGATGAAAAGGAGAAAAAATTTCCCCCATCAAGTTTCCAAAGGACTGAAAAGGGTTTCCCCCTATTGACATCCCTTTCGAAGGAAAATTCCTTTGCGTACGATTCAATTGACTCTGGAAAGGGTTTCCCCCTGATGATTGTTGATGTTTTGGTAGTTGTGGGAGGTATTGACCTCCATGGATAAACCTTTGACTAGAATAGAATATTTCAGAAGCAAGAGAAAACCTAAACAGATGTGTGAAAACCCTGGAATACAAGTCGGCTCAACAGAATAAGATATATATATATATATATATATATCTAGAAAATGACAGGTCAACCTTGTTTGAAGAGACACATGTTCACCTGACCAAATTA
This sequence comes from Picea mariana, assembly GCA_032191745.1. NCBI lineage: Eukaryota > Viridiplantae > Streptophyta > Pinopsida > Pinales > Pinaceae > Picea > Picea mariana. The sequence goes on from JASDQU010246028.1 coordinate 5,763, forward strand.
GTATAAATAGGAGGCGCTCTAGCTCATTTGTAAACATACTCAGTCATCCAGAAGCAAGGTGCAAGTGTTGAGGCGGAGCTGTAGTAGCTGCAGGTGTGCAGTAATTCCCCGTTCAGTATTTTGGTACTCTATCTTATGCGCTACCCTGGTTTATCTGTTGGTTCTAGTGAGGCTTCTCAGAATCATTTTTTCTGTCAAAGGTTAAGGTGCTTGGGGGTGGCTTTGTGCCTATGGTTGGGTGAAAATGGTGTAGCATTGTCTATGGTGAAACAAGCACAATATTCTAACAGGTTATGGTCCCACACCACCTTCAAAACAATCTAACCATTGGAAGGTAGATCCGTAACTCTCTGTCAAGCTCATTGTAGCACAATTGCAGTTGCAGCTAGGGTTTATGATCTTGCAACAACAACAAACCCTAACCTGACTGTTCAGGCACTTTAATTAAAATTGTTTGGAAGAAGAACTGAAGGAGTTCAGACTGTCCTATACGTCACTTCATTCCAATGGAAGCACAGGCTCAGGTTGAGTAAGAGGCCTAAAGCCGTACTTTGGTACCAAGTGGCTCTTTATCTTCAAGAGAACGACCATGCTGTGGTTTTGATGAATCAAATTTTGGAATTAGCAGAGATTTTATGTTTACCTAACCCTGATTCGATTATGTAATCGTGCGAGAGGTATTAAATTTAGGTTTTTTGTAATGAATGATGGCACAAAGCAACAACGATATGATGGTGGTTTACATTCACTTGCGTATGGTGGAGAAGGTCAACAAGAAATTCACTTGCGTTATGGATTTTCTAGCCTACGACCGAAGCATGTATGACTCTTATTTCGACGAGGTCTTCAAGGTTTACATTAAATTGTGGAAGTTTCAGCAGGAGAATAGGCAGAAATTGGTGGAGGTGGGGCTCAAGCGCTGGGAGATTGGTGAAATTGCATCCTGGGTCATGCAACTTTATTACAGCTAGTACTAGAGGATGAGAGAGGCAAGTTATCTATCAAAGTATTATATCTTCTATGAGGCGATCTTGAGCTGCGCATTTTTCAAGGAGAGCAGCTAGGAACTTGGCTTGGCTAACAAGAAACTCTATTGTTATGCCTACTTCATTTTCATTTGCCTCATGCTCAATTGCAGGGAGATGGTCCAACATCTTCTTAACCAGCTTCAGATGCTTGTCAATGAATATCACCATACTTTTCAGGATACTAGTGCTAAATNTTCGTTTGGAAGTAGCAGAGATTTTATGTTTACCTAACCCTGATTCGATTATGTAATCGTGCGAGAGGTATTAAATTTTGGTTTTTTGTAATGAATGGCGGCACAAAGCAACAACGATATGCTGGTGGTCGTGTCAGTGAGTGAGGTGTATAGTATTCTGGTGGAGAAGGTCAACAAGAAATTCACTTTCGTTATGGATTTTCTAGCCTATGGCCAAAGCATGTACGACTCTTATTTCCACGAGGTCTTCAAGGTTTACGTTAAATTGTGGAAGTTTCAGCAGGAGAACAGGCAGAAATTGGTGGAGGTGGGGCTCAAGCGCTGGGAGATCAGTGAAATTGCATCTTGGGTCGTGCAACTTTATTACAGCTAGTACCAGAGGATGAGTGAGGGGAGTTATCTGTCGAAGTATTATATCTTCTACGAGGCGATCTTGAGCCGCGAGTTTTTCAAGGAGAGCAGCCAGGAACTTGGCTTGGCTAACAAGYAGCTCTGCTGTTATGCCTGCTTCATTCTCRTTTGCYTYATGCTCAATTGCAGGGAGATGGTCCAACATCTTCTTAACCAKTTTYAGATGCTTGTCGATGAATATCGCCAGACTTTTCAGGATACTAGTGCTAAATAATGGAAGYGAATAGTACAAGAAATTGTTCGTTTTGTGAAAGCAGATACTACATTCCAGAACAATAGGCCTTTACGAATGCTCTAGTGTTTAGAGTGGGAGCCAACTGGGATATTCTACCATCCATGAACATCAGACTCAGTAATGAATGGATCATTCATTGGACAAGGTGGTTCAAGCCGCATGAACCCTATGGACGATATAACTGATCCAACTTTACCTCTAAATCCATGCAAAGCTATCCTATATCGGCCCACCGCTATGCATTTTTCTAGATGTTATCCTGTGTATTCCAAGAAGGTTACCACAGAAAGCAATACTTGAAAGGAATCAAAGGAAGTCAAACTTCAAAGGGAGTCAGTGATTAGGAAGAAGCAAGGTTTCATGACACTTTGTAGGATGCATAGGCGCATGCAACAGACGAAGACATGGTTCAAGGATTCTCTCAGTTAGAGGGAGTTGATGGAAAAATTCGAAAAGAAGGATCTTGTAGGCCTTCGTGCCGAGTTGTAGGCCTTGTGCCAAGTTGTAGGCTTCATGCCAAGTTGTAGGCCTTGTGCCGAGTTGTAGTCTTCATGCTGAGTTGTAGGCCTTGTGCCGAGTTGTAGGCTTCATGTCGAGTTGTAGGCTTCATGTTGAGTTGTGGGCTTCATGCCGAGTTGTAGGCCTTGTGCTGAGTTGTAGGCCTCTCTAAGTGGTTGGAGTGGTTACAAATAGTTGTAAACAAGAAATAAGGGGTCAGGAATTGGGGGAACCCATAAACCCCGCACAAAAATACATAAAATATTATTTTTTTAAAGCCAAATTAAGGTGTACGTGCCTTGCAATGGAGCAACATGTGTATGTATGTGCTCTGCATAACTAGTAGGGCACGTATATGTTAAAAAATTAATTTTTTTGATGAATTAAGAGGAGGAAAAAGGAGATTAAGGTCTGCAAGTGGGAAAGGGAAGGGCTAAGATGGCACCAATGCATATGTGGTGGCAATTTTTGCTATAACAATTATGCAATTCACAACGATAATGAAAGAGGCCTCTCCATTATGTCTTTCTTTTCAAAATATTTAGCTCAAGAACGTAAATCTCACACATTGTTTCAATGTTCTCCCCTCTTACGATGAAGTTCTCTCATTCTTGTCATGTTATTTTTTATTCCTTTCATGATTTTTTAGAAGTTTGTCATTTCTATCATGGGAGTTGCTCCATGTTCATGTCCATTTCAAATTCATGATTGAATCGACCCTTTGATTTATTCCCTTCAATTTGAGTTGGCCCTTTCTTCCCTATAAAACAATGAATAAAGAAACATGCTCTACCGAATTGAGTGAGGAAAAGGAACAATTCTGAAACCACCCTTACCCTAGCCGCGCTTAGGTAGCTCTTTATTGATAACACTTTTTGTTTAGGTGTTTCCCTACCCTAGAGTATTCTATTTTGAGACTCATGAAAATGAATGCCAATTCAACGGTCCTGAAACAACTCCAGTTGGAGGTAAATCCCACCATGAGAAGAGTGTTTGTTGGCACTCTGATATCTCTCCTTCAGGGGTCCGAAGACTTGCCACCAGATCTAGCCAGGTAGTATAATTTGGTTATGGTCATCTCTGAAATAAGAAGGGGAGTCTTGTTTGCAAGTGAAGGACTTAGTAAGCACTGAACTTAGCAACCTTGTTCAAATTCTGTATCAATCGACTTTTCACAGATTCCATTCATGAGAAACCAGAACAAAGACACTCGACCAGTTGCTAGGGAAAAGCGTCTCTTTTGAGTTAGGCAGGGGGCTCAATATGTAAGGGAAAAATGTCTCTTTTGCACTAGGCAAGGGGATTAGTACACAAGGGCGGGCTTGGAGTGCACAAAGAAATCATAAAAAGTGGAGCAGATTGGAGACAATAGAGGGTTCCATCTCAAAAAGTCCGAAAGGCATTATTTCTAAAGATACAAAGGCAAACAAGGTCCTACCTCTATAATACCCTCCTTTTCCACAACAATGGATGAGCAAAGGAGATCTGGTCCCTGAAGCGATATGCTATTTCTCTCCAACTTTCCACCGATGATGGCTTTAAGATTTCACTTGCTTGGGCAGGTCGAGATAAAAAAGAAACATGGCAGCCGCCACCTATTGAGCAGGAGGAGTTTTGAGTTAGTGAATAAGAAGACATGTGGAGAGAGAAGATTCGTCGATTGCTGATGAACAAATGGCAAGTTCTTATAGGCTTTGGACAAAGGACAAAAGCCTCTAGAGGAACCTCCCCTTAAAGAACACCTTTGGTGTAATAAAAATTTATGGTCAAATTTCAACCAGAAGCTAAATAAAGAACACAAGCTAAATAAAGAACACCTTCAGTTTAATAAAAATTTCACCCACAAGCTAGATAAAGAACACCTTCGGTCTAATATAAATTTATGGCGAAATTTCGCCCACAAACTAAATAAAGGAACACCTTCGATGTAATAAAAAATTATGGCAAAATTTGATCCAGAAACTAAATAAAGAATATCTTTGGTGAAATAAAAATTTATGATGAAATTTCATTCACAAACTAAATAAAGAACACCTTCGTGTAATACCAATTTATGACCAAATTTCGTTTAACCTTTGTCCCACAAACAAGGAGTCTCATATAAAATTATTATTATTACTATAATCCAAATTAAAAATTTATGACAAAATTTCAAGACAAACTAAATAACATCGTTTACGTTCACAATTGCGAGCGGGTGAACTTTTACAATAATAATGTTTTATTTTGTTAGCCCAAAATTAAATTAAAAAATTTATATGTTAATTGATTAACACACATGAAAATTTAAAAGGGGAGTACAAAGATAGGGTTTTTCCCTCCATAATTTGTGATGTAAGCCTACAATTCGTCTGGATTTCCAGGATCGATATTTATTGGCAACCATTTCGCCTGCATTTGCTAGAATCGAGATGTTTTGGCAACTGTTTCCCCTGCATTTCTTGGCATTTTGTTTTTTAAGAAACTAGTTTCCCCATGGATTTCCTTCAAGGCTGTGATTGGCTAGGTCTATAATGTTAGAAACACCTGCATCAGATGAAGCATATATTTGCTAGCCTTTGAAGCGACCAAACAATGCATCTGCAATGTTGATGGTGTTCACACTAATGAGGTGTCCTCCAGAACTGTTTACCCAACAAACTCCTTCACATTCTAATCTTCCCCGATGCGATGGAATGGGATGGCATGGAATACTTCTTTGATGTTTGTAGTACCACCCTCCATCTAGGAATTTCACTACCATTTTGTTCAAAATCTTTACTGGAGAAGGGGGACTTTGAGATCGTCTTTATCTCCACAAATCGCGATGAGAAGTTATTTTAGGGATATTATCACACCATGATATGGCTCAGGACTTGTAGTACGATGCTTTTCCATTTCTTTTTGTTCTGGACACAGGGCAGAGCTTTCACCAATGAAGGTGTGGAGATCATTGGAGAATATATTGTTCAGGCATATCCATTCAATACAGAGAGACACGAGGAGCTGAGGGCCGAGGAGGAGACCTTAAGGGCTACATAGACTTTAGTGTTTCTTCATATGTCTGATGAAACGAGATTTTGTCAGCAACCATGGAGGAAGAAAGGTGCATTTTTATTTTTTCGCTCTTTTGTTTTCCTTTGCCTGCAAATCTGGATTTGGGTTTTTTTGTTACGAGAATGCAAAGAATTTGTCTATTAAGGTGGAAAACCTAGAGAATAGATCATATATGCATTAAATCTAATGAATGCATGTACTGAATTGGGATATTGAGTTTTATACGGTCATTGGATCTTGTAAGGGTTTAAGAACAACAATTGCATATATTCTATTTTATGATGGTATCATGTCGAATTGGGTTTTTCCAACAGGTCTCGACAGTAGAGTTTGTGGGGAAGACAATGGGTATGTATTTCACAACCCATTGGTGTGGTCCTTGTAGAAATTTCACTCGACAACTTGTGGATATTTACAATGAGTTTAAGAAGAAAATGGAGACCTTTGAGGTTGTGTTTCTTGAGTGTTGTTGAGGAGAAAGCCTTTTAATTGTTTTATGCAAGGATGTCATAGATGGATTTGCCATTTGCATACAACACTGAAATAACCTGTATCGCTACT
>JASDQU010246029.1:4721-15427 GCA_032191745.1 Picea mariana
GCTGTATAGACAGATTATTGGATTGTTGATGTACCTGATGAACACTAGACCATATATTTGTTTTTCCGTGAACACCTTGAGTCAGTTTTTGGTAGAACCCAGACATGTTCACCTAGTGGCTGCAAAACATGTGATGAGGTACCTTAAGGGTACATTAGATTGTGGTCTTAGTTATGATGGATATCATGATTTCACATTGAGTGGGTACACTGATTCAAATTGGGCAGGAAGAGTCTATGACAGGAAAAACACTTCAGGATGTTGTTTTAGTTTGGGATCAGCCATGATCTCATGGAAGAGTAGGAAGCAATCTAGGATTGCTCTCAGCACAACCGAAGCAGAATACATTGTTGTGTGTTCTGCTAGCTGTGAAGCTATATGGATTTGAAAGTTGTTGACCGGTCTATTTGACATAGAGATGGAAGCAACCAAAATCCTATGTGACAAGTATAGCTTCATAAAGATGATAGAGAATCATGTATTCCATGATAGGTCAAAGAACATAGAGATCCGATATCATTACATTTGTGACATGGTGCAGAGAGGAGCCATAAATCTCCAGTACGTTAGCACAGATGAATAGGTTGTTGATGTGTTGACCAAGCCTTTATCTCATGTAAAGTTTGAGCACTTTCGAGATAAGCTTGGTATAGTCCGAAAGGGCCTTCCTTGAAAGAAGGAGTAGAGTTATGCTGAGATTTACCTAGTACTATGCTTCCAACTTAACCGCTGTGATGTAAAGAAAGTCTAGTTGTTGTGATGAGATGTGACTAGTATTGTGCTTCTAGCCTGATAGCTATGACGTAAAGCCAGTCTAATATCTTGCTTTCAGCTTGATTGTTGTGACGTAAATCAAGATGATGTGATGAGACTAGTACTGTGCTTCCAACCTGATAGCTGTGACATAAAGCCAGTCTAGTATCTTGCTTCCAGCTTGATTGTTGTGACATAAAGCAAGATGATGTGATGAGACTAGTACTATGCTTCCAACCTGATAGCTGTGATGTAAAGCCAGTTTAGTATCTTTCTTCCAGTCTGATTGCTGTGACATGAAGCAAGACGATGTGATGAGACTAGTACTTTGATTCCATCCTGATAGATGTGACATAAATCCAGTCTAGTATCTTGCTTCCATCTTGATTGTTGTGACGTAAAGCAAGACGATGAGATGAGACTAGTACTGTGCTTCTAGTTTGATAGTTGTGATGTAAAGTCAGTCTATTATCTTGCTTCCAGCTTGATTGCTGTGACATAAAGCAAGATGAGTACTATGCTTCCAGCTTGATAGATGTGACATAAATCCAGTCCAGTATTATGATGATGTATTAGTTTTATACTAATCCATATTGATGCAAATGATGATGGCATTCCTTTGAGAATGATGATGCTTCCGATGAGAAAACTTCCGATGATTTGTAGATACGCCAGTCAATGTTCCAAGATGATATTGATGATGCTGTCCTCCTCATGCTGTTGATGATGTAGTCCTTTCTCTCGCCTGATGCTGTTATAGAATACCCTTCTTGTTAAGGGGGAGTGTTGAAATAATTTAACTGCAAAGTGTATTCTAATTATTATTGATATATTATTCATTGGATCAATCCCCATTGCAAATTGATCATGTCGGTTATTGTAAAGGACCAAATCCCCTTTTGCGGATTGGTCAAAATATAATTGTAATAGGCAGAAGAAGAAGTCGGCCCTAAAATATATTAAAGAGGCCCCATAATATATTAGAGGTGGTTATAACCACCCATAAGAAGAAGTTGGCCTGCCAGTGAAAAGACACCTTCACACGTGCCAGTGTTGTATAAATAAGGAGGCTAGCGCCTCAGTTAGACACACACTCACTTGTTCATTGAGAGACAAGTTTCGTAGTTGCAATTGAAGAAGAGAGAGAGAGAGAGGCACATCTTTGGGAGAGGAATTTCTGTATTTGTTTGAGTTATCTCTTGGCATTGTATTGGATATCTACAATAAGGAAGTTTTGCTAGGTTTTCTTCCCCATGAGGGTTTCCCAGGATAAATGATGTGTCTCTTGTGATTGTGTATTTCTCGGTGATCCTATCTTATGCTATCGTTATCTAGTGAAATGCAAAGAACTCTAATAATAACTTAAACATTAACATGCATTGCATGTGTCCAAAAAATATCTGTCAATTTGGAATCCATTAGCATTGTTCTAGCCAATTCCTGTGTAATTATCATCCATTGTGCTAATGTTCTTTTGTCTCTGAGCCACTCTCTGAACCAATATATGAATCCATGCTCTCATCCACTATCATATATCTTTCCAAACCTGCTAAGTGTTCTTATGAATCCATCTCTGTCCATATTGTCCAAGACTCTACTTGTGCAACTGTCCATAATGCTAACCCATTTATCATTAGACTATCATGAAGTCTTGATTGTACTTCTGCTAACTGATTTATTTGAATCTGTTTTCTCAAACTCTGCAAGTTGCTCGAAGTATGGTTCTTTGGTCTGTCACAGCTATCGCATAGAATCTCCCTATCTAATATTCATATTACTTGGGAGTATCTATGTCGGATGGCTCAAAACAATTCCTGCTTTGATGTGTATTCATCATCATCTTCATTGGTAGATTCATCATCATATTCATTGGTAGATTCATCATCTCTCTGAGCTTTGACTTATTTCTTTATGTCTATGGTTCATCTTTCACTACAATTCCTGAAAGTACAATCTCTTGAACTTGTTCCTTATTTACCTGTCCTTATTTTCTTTCAGTTATTTTCCAAACCTTTCTGTATATGACATCTTTCTTTTTCTCTATAGAATTTTCTTCATCTCGTTTTATTACCAATCTTGCGATCTCTAGGACCTAGTATTTGTTCACATGTTCTTCATGTTTTCTTATCCATACTTTCTTACATATGATATCAATGTTCTCTTTCATGGAAATATCGATCATGCTTCTACAATCACTAGCTATGTGTCCATAGTTATGACATTTGTAACATTCAATGTTACGTGGGGCCACATAGGCATTTATTGCTTAAAAATTTATTTTATAATCCCTGCAATCTGCAACCTTATGTCCAAAGTTAGTACAATAAAAATAATGACCATAAAATAAATTTTCATACCTGGGAGTGAATGATATTCTTTGTGGCGTAGTCCTTCTGAATTTTTTCCTTGACTAATCATGATCATGATTGAAGATTCTTTGTGGCTTGAACATGGATGGTCTTCTTGAATATGTATCTTTAATAGTTTTCTTAGATCCTGGTTGATCATGATTCCTTCCTTTGAGTAATTCTACATAACTCTTTCTATTTTCTTCATTCTTCTTTTCTAGAAACCTAGAGTGATTCTCTTCATTCTCTATAAAGGATGTGGATGTTTCTGTCTCTTCAACGTTCTTGTTGAGCTTGACGATTTTACTTCCCAATGTGATGACTTCTTCTTAAAGATTCTCAACCTCTTCTTCTTTCTTCAGTATCTAAGACTTCATGCCCTCTTCTGTTCTCTTTGCTTCTTCAAGTTGGATTTTCAATGTAATTATTTCTTCTTCTAGTCTTCTGTCTTCTTAACCAAACTCTTCCTCAAGTTGGTTTAAGTCATTGGTTCTTTCCTTGATATGATCCATTCGTATATTTTCTCTCTTTTCCGCTTCTTCCTTTTGTGCTGCTATGTTGGCTTCTAAACATTTCTTTTGATATTCTAGAGTTTCTTGAATTCTTCTAGCCTCTTCTAGTTGAGCTCTTAAATTCTTGATGACCTGTTGATCCTTTTCAGAACCTTGGACACTTTCCATTTGGTTCATCAATTTTTTCTTGGATGACTTGTTTTCTTCTCTTTCTTTCTTTAGATATTTAATTGCACTGATCAATTTTTCTTTGTAATCAACTTCTTCTTGTTCATACTCTTCCTCTTCTGAATCTATCTAACATGATGCACATCTTTCTTCTTGTTTTGTATTTGCATCTTCTTTGTCATTTTCTGAATCTGCCATGGGTGAATAATATATGTCATGTAACTTATCCCAAAGTTATTTTGCTGATGAACATTTACCAACCTTTTCTCTTACTGGATTAGTTAATCCTTCCCAGATGAAATCCATTGCTATTTTTTTATTCTTCCTCAATTCCTTCTTGGCTGTAGTCTTTGCCCTTTTTGAAATATCATATCCTGTAACAACTGATAGCCAAATATAATGTCCATGTGCCTATAAAAATACTTTCATCCTTATGCTCCACATCTCATACTTAAAACCATTCTGACCATTAAACATTCGTACTCCATTCTCAGAATAATCCATGATCTCCTTCCAGTGGTTAAACTATTTTTTGAAGGAACCTCCCTCTGATACCAATTGTTGGATTACTGAGAGGGGGGGTGAATCAATAATAGAGCAATGCAATCCTTTTTAACCATATAATCCAAGTGTTATATCAATTTAGCATTATCATCCAATAAATTCAGAGTAAATAAGAAATGAACAAATAAACAATCATGCACATACACAGTACACTAGTGTTTTACGTGGAAACCCAAAGCAAGAGAAAACCACATAATGCTTTTTCTTATATGTATTGAAGAATTACATTCATTGGAAGCACCAACTTCCTTTTTTTTCCAGCTTCAACTGGAAGGAGGCTCCAACACCCTAGCTTATCAGGATACAACTAGAAGGAAGTTCCAACTCCCCAATTCTCTGGCTACAACCAAAAGGAGGCTACAACCTCCTATGCTCTCTGGCTACAACTAGAAGGTGGCTACAACCACCTGTCCTTGCCCCATCCAACCACCCTGATGTATAAGTAGAATGATGGAACCATTGTTACACTATCACTCTGAGATATATTGCTGTAAACCTGTACCAATCAACCTGTAATCAACATGTACCATAAACAAGTGAATCAACCATGCACCAAACCATACCTCAACCTGTAATCAAAATGTACCATAAACAAGTGCATCAACCATGCACCAACCTGTACCTCAACCTATAATTAACCTGTACCATAAAAAAGTGCATCAACCATGCACCAACCTGTACAAAGCCTGCACCATGAACAAGTGCATCAACCATGCACCAAACCTGTATTAAACCTGTACCATGAACAAGTGCACCAACCATGCACCAAACCTATACAAATAACCTGACACAACAACCTGTCCAAAGAACCTATCACAACAACATGTCTCATCAATATTATCAACCAAATCAAATCTACTCACCAATATCAATCACCAAGACAACTCTTAAAGATGTGCATCAACCAACCATAACACAACAACTTATAATCATCACTAAGATCAATATGTGCTTCTAATAATATACCAATACAAGTATGATACATCATCCATAAACCATGTGTCAATAGTGTTGGAGTTACTTCACACACACCTAGGATTTATTTTTCCTAAGGTTATTCCTTGTTTATTAGTCATAATTAGTCATTATCTAGTCTCCTATATTTTAGGGGAGAATATTCCACCTGGAGAATATTCTCTTTCAGTTGACACTTCAGTTTGAATAGTTGAGTTGAGTTTAGATGTTGCATTGGTTTTGTCACCATGCAACATTGGGATCATCACCAACTCACTACTCTTTGTTTAGTCAGTTAACTGAAGACTAGTTGACTAGTTACCTCAGCTAGGTGGCAGTTCACTCCCGTAACTGCCTAAGAGACTAGACTAGGTGGCAGTTTACTCTTGTAACTGTTGGTGTGTGTCTAGATCAATATAGACCACCATTATGTCTCATTAGTTACTCATTTATCCGATATATATTTTAAATTATTCACTCTTTGAGTGTGGAATACGATTAATGAGAATTCTTCCATTCTTTCTATCTTGCTTCTTCTTTCTCAATTTCTCTCTGCAAATGTGTGTAGTATTTTCTAGCTAGATATATTCTGTGCAGGTTCAACACATTTACATGGTATCAGAGCCAACGGACTGCTAAGCAAAAGCTATACAAAATCATTTTTTGCAAGTACAAAAGATTGAAGACAACAAAAGATGGATTATTCGTCAGAAATACTTATCACGCCTCATAACTATTTGGAATGGAAGCCAAAGATTCTACTTCTTCTCAGAAGTAGAGGCTTATACCAAATAACCATGGCAATGGAAGTAGAGCTCAATTTTGTCGATGAGAAAATGAATTTCTCAATAGACAAGATATGGCGATAGGAAGTATCGGCATGTCTGTTTCTCCCAAACTTTTCCATCAAGTATATGAAGAATCACAAGGATTAACTCCAAATGATTTATGGACCAGATTGGAGGTTCTATTTGGGAATAAATAATATTATGAAGATTTTATGCAGGAGGTCGAACAGATAGAGCCAAAAGAGAAGCCATCAGAGGATCAAGCCTCTTATTATGAAGATTCTTCTACAAAAGTTTTTACAAAAATTAGTATTCCAATAATTGAAGATGATGTCTACTCCATTTCAGATTTATTTTCTAAAATTCATGTGGAAGATATATGTTAGAAAAATAGGACCGTGGAGCAATAAATAAAATAAATTCAGAAACAAAACACAGAAGATACAAAATACAATAGAGACATAGATTTACGTGGTTCACCCAGTGTGGGCTACGCCCACCAGAGAAATTGCCAGGTCCTTCCTTTATTATTATCTAGCATATGAAGGGATACAACCTACAACAAAACCGTTGTAACTTCCTCTTCTTTCTCTCACAGTCTCCTATCTTAGAATACAATATTCACAATCAACCATAGCCACAATACATTTCCCTCATAAAAGAGGGTTGCCTTCTAGGGCAAAAAACCCTAACATAATCTCTACTGTTAGATCTGCGACCTTATAATGAACGGTCCAGGTTTACAATGAAATTACATATACATTTACAAAGNAAGAGTGTACATACTTCTGGGGTGTAAATACTTCATGGGGTATAAACATGGCTGAAAGAAAGGACCTCTAAATCAGGAAGATAATCAGGCTCCACAACCAACAATATATGGCATGCATCTCAGGAGTCACATGCAAACACTTTTGCATGCACCATGCATGCATGTCAAGAGTAAAAAAGGGAGCCGCGCACATCAGATGCCCTTCTGATATTTTATGAGAAAAATTTGCAGAAACAAATTGGATATTTGAATTCCTCTCAGGAAAATATCCAATTTCAAAAAAAAATCGTTCGAAATGGAGTCCGGAAACTGAAGTTATGATTGTTTTAAAATCAACAAAATTTCAACATTTTTCTGGAAACGACCGCACCGTTTTCAAAATTTCATCCAAAATTTATTTGGATATTATTCATTATAAGAAGATAAAGTGGATCTGTGTGGAAATATCAATGATGCATATACTTCATCAGATTCGTGCAAACATCTACATCTTCAACAAAATCTTCAAAGTGCACAAACTTGCACATTTGCGAGGTCTTATTGGAGTGAAGGACATGGTTGCTTAGAAACTTTTTTTTGTTCCTTCTCATTTTTTATTTTATACATTGTAATTTGAGGGGGGGAGGGTTGTTCCCATGAGGTTTTCCCTCTTTCCTCGTTTATTTCAGTGTATCTTTTGTATTTGGGTACGTAACATGGCCTCATAGCCGGGACCCATTCTTTATTTTCACCATAGTGATGTTCAGGGGGGGTGTTGGAATTACTTCACACACACCTAGGATTTATTTTTCCTAAGGTTATTCCTTGTTTATTAGTCATAATTAGTCATTATCTAGTCTTCTATATTTTAGGGGAGAATATTCCACCTAGAGAATATTCTCTTTCAGTTGACACAGTTGAGTTTAGATGTTGCATTGGTTTTGTCACCATGCAACATTGGGATCATCACCAAATCACTACTCTTTTCTCAGTCAGTTAATTGAATACTAGTTGACTAGTTAACTCAGCTAGGTGGCAGTTCACTCTCGTAACTGCCTAAGAGACTAGACTAGGTGTCAGTTTACTCTTGTAACTGTTGGTGTGTGTCCAGATCAATCTAGACCACCACTATGGTTCATTAGTTACTCATTTATCCTATATATTTTTTAAATTATTCACTCTTTGAGTCTGGAATACGGTTAATGAGAATTCTTCCATTCTTTCTATCTTGCTTCTTCTTTCTCAATTTCTCTCTGCAAATGTGTGTAATATTTTCTAGCTAGATCTATTCTATACAGGTTCAACACATTTACAGACAAAAGTACTAACAAGTGCCTCCAACCATGTACCAAGTATGTAATAATCGTGTATCAACTACTCATCAACTATGAATCATCAAGATGTACCAACATCATCAACTATACAGCTCATGCATGTGCCAATTCATCAACTACTTGTCTCAATCATGTACCCAACATGTACCTCAACCAAAATGCCTCATCAAAATCATCATCCAAATATGATTTGTAACTCTGTAATAGACCTAGTGTATATGATCACATACTTTCAAACCTTCCTTAACTTTAACAAATAGAGACTAGCATTTTCATCAAACTTTTCTTTAGTCTCACATGACTAGTTTTGGATTAGTCAACAACCCTAACTTGAAATAATCATAACTATGTACCTATAATGAATAAAAATCTGAAAATTATAAAAAATGTTCTTCAGTTTGTTTTATGCAATTCCTCCAGGTGTCACTACTTGGAACCTCTCAAAAAAGGAGTTATAGAAAAAATGGCATACCTTGCTGAATTCTGGATTATTCTAGAGAGCGACCTTGTAGAACATTCCCCGCACAAAATATTTATTCAATATATCTGAAAATGTTACAAAACATACTACAAAATGTACTATAACCAACACATTTGGTCTTACTGAATTTAGATATGTTATGAAGAAGTTATGACGTTTTTACCCAAAACACCTGTTTTATACTAGTTTCAGGACTAGCCACAAACCCTATTTTCCACAGAGTGTAACTCAAAAAATACAATGCCCCACAAGATGAATTTTTTACCACATATATTTGGATAGGTTTCCTTGGTGGAATAAAAATTTCATGGTCTGAATCATTATAGAAAAAAAATTATTACGAAAATGGTGAGATGACCTGTAAATAACATACCTTAGAAAGCATCATCAAAAGAATTTATCCTTCCTTGAATTCCAGTCTTCATTTCTTCACCTTCCCTCAGAAATTTGGATTAGATATCCTTTTTTTTACCTCATACACCTATATATATTCAATATTCTCAAGTGTTATATAAAATGAGAGAGCCTTGCCTCTTATTTATACTCTTCAAGTAGCTTCCTTAAAAACATCTTCTAGGTCACCTTGCCCACTTTCCTTATTTTAGGGTTAACTCACTTCTAATTTCTCCATTAAATTTATTATTTAAATAATTTATTTTGTATTCACTTTGAATTATAATACACTCATCACTTCACTTTATTATTTACCTTCTAAAAATCTCTTAAACCACTTTGACTACTTTGACCTTTTGGGGCTTCTAGATGACATATGAGGGTCCGCCAATTTCGTAAGGCCATAACTCTCAAACCATGATGAGTTATGTGAAGTTCCACATACCACCATAAATGGAATGACATGTACTATCCATATAGAATATTATTACCTGAAAATATATCAAAACTCATACAATTATCCATCAAACAAACTTGGGTCCATTACCCAAACCTGGTTCTCCAACTTCTTATGGCCATAACTCTCTAACTGTGAGGAGTTATGTGATGTTCCACATACCACTGGAAATGGTATGACAAACAATATCCATCTAGGATATTTTCACTGACTAATTCACTGACCTTCATCTCATTATTCCATAAATAATCATGGGTTCTCTAACCATACTTCTAGGATAACTCAATC
Organism: Picea mariana; assembly: GCA_032191745.1. Lineage (NCBI taxonomy): Eukaryota > Viridiplantae > Streptophyta > Pinopsida > Pinales > Pinaceae > Picea > Picea mariana. The sequence goes on from JASDQU010246029.1 coordinate 14,513, forward strand.
CGCAAAGCATCTTCTGTGAGGGATTTCACCATAAGGGGACCACTTTGGAGTTCATCTATTTTTACTTATTATAAACCATGACAAGAAAATAATGAGTCATCTTTACATCAAACAAACTTGGGTCCATTACCCAAACCTTTGTGCTACCAGGCTTTCTTCAAGGGTTAACATCAATCACTAAAGGTTGACATCAATCTACAATATCACTCTCCAAGGGTTGACTTCAATGACAACCAACAATTCATACCAAATATCCATCAAACTAAGCCAACTGTCTCACAGACATTTTGGGAAGCAGGATGTACTTAGAGGTCACCAATTAGAGAACGAGCTCATTTCTTTGAGCCTGAGAAACTTCGACACTATTTAGGAATTCTTCACAACATTCAAATCATTATCAACCAATATCAAGATATATTGGATAGATAAGAAAAAAATCAACTCATTCTTTTTGTTCTATCAAAATTGGGTCTTGAATTCTCAGTCTTTGTCTCTACTTTTCATGCTACAAAAATAGTAATGGGTACTACCTGGAAGATGCCTCTAATGGATGCTTTTGTTGATTCTCTCACTCATGAGAAAGATAAAATTGTTCAAATGGGTGCACTCAAGTCATAAATTGAACATGCACTTGCAACAAATGAGAAGTCTAGAAACAAATTCAAACAAAGAGTCAAAGGTGAGAAAGACCTAGATCCCAAAAATCATAGTTTTCACAAATCTGTTGAGGAGACATCCAATCCTAAAGGGGGTAAATCAAGTAAGGAAAAAGTGAAGTGTGGCTATTCAAATAGAGTATTTCATGCTGAAAAATTATGCATTAAGAAGACAATTGATCAAATTTCACTTATCCTTCAACATAACAGTCTAGGTGGACACGTACCATAGAATGCTAGGAAGAAGGAAGTTGAAAAG
>JASDQU010246031.1:0-11372 GCA_032191745.1 Picea mariana
TTAACCTCCATGTGTAACCTTTGAATTAGATAAAATATTCCATAAGCAAGTGAACCCTTAAACAAATGTTAGAAAACCCGAGGAGAGAAGTCGAGCTCAAGAGAAATAATATTAAAGTAATAGACACATCTAGAAGGAGAAGTTGGCCACAGTCAAGTGGACAGTTTAGTATAAAGAGGAAGTTTCCTAGTTCATTTGTACACACTCACTTAGCAAGTGCGCACGCCTAGAAGACTGCAATTGCATCTAGAGGTGTGCAATTCTGGGAGAAGAAACTATATCTGGAAGGGGCGCATGTTTGGAAGAGTAGTGTAGCAGTCATGAGTATTTCTCTTGATCACTTCTCTTGGAGAAAATGTTCGTTCTTCTATGGTTATTGAGTTGTTGTTGCAACAATTGTGGCTAGGGTTTATCTATTGGTTCTAGAGTAGGCTTGCCATAATTATTCTAAGTAAAGGTTAGTGTGCTCGGGGGTGGCATATGTGAATGCCTATGGTTGGGTGACAATGATGTGACATTGTCTATGGTTAAACGAGCACACCAAAATTTTAACACATGAATGAAGAAGTTCAATCTTGTCTGGAGATTTGATTTCCTGCACTTCTAGAGTTCACATTAGTCTTCACATGAAATACATGCATAAATATTTAAAACCTATCAAAAAGAATGTTTATCACATTCATACTCAACAATTTAAGCAAATCATGCATAGATAAATAAGAAAATGTCACAATAATTTCAATAATCATTAAAAGACATAATTGTTTCACATGAGAGTCTAGTCTTAGGGAAAAATGCATCAAATGTTCGTACAAGATGGGCTAAATAAAAGACAATATGGAGGTCCTATAGAAATATAATGACAAAATCAACATGCACATATTTTTTCATACACTTAGCAACCTAAAGATAATTGTCATCTATGAACTCTGAGATGCATTTAACCCACATTTAGAAAATGTCATAAGCATAAATACACATTGCTAAGCACTTTTGCAGTGGAATAAACACAATGAACTATAATTACACATCCATGTAATACTCAGAAATTTAGGCAACCGCCCAGGGAAAACCCCAATGTGGGGAAACCCAAAGAGAGAGAGAGAGAGAGAGAGAGATTTTATTATCTTAAGGAAAGTTATATCAGCAACAAGATTACATTTTCAGCAAGAGAATACCTCTTACAGCACCCAACAGTCCCACAATAATCTGCCTAGAATCCCGTGCCAAATCCACATTGTTGTATGATCCTCCTTTAATGGAAAACACCTCGAAAAATGTTTTAAACATAAGTTGTATAGTTTTCTCCTGTACGGCCTTGCTGCAGCAAGAAACACTCCAGACAGCCTCGAAATCCATGCCCACAATATGCCTCGAAAACCATGCCCTCTTCCTTGTTGTATGAACTGTACAAATCCATATAGTATGACCTCCTGTTGACGGGCGAAAATGAACGCTCGCCAACTGGAAGAGTGGATCCGGTCCGGGGTTGTCTAAATAACCCAAGCCGTTTGGGATGAACCACCCTGACGGGTTTAGCGGCTCCATTAGCCGATCTAAGTCCTAGAAAAACAAATGAAAACTAAACTAATAAACTAATCTAAATAAAAACAATGATTAAAACAAACTAATAAACAAATATAAACTACATATATACAATCTATTACCTAAATCATACAACTATAATTCTATAAAAGTAAATGTTTAATTATCAACAGAATCAACTTTAATTACAAATATACAATATTTATAAATTACAGATTTAATTAAAACCTGCAAAAATCATTTGTAATCTGTCCTAAAGACAGCAAAACTATTGTTTTTTGATTTTTATAATTTTATGAAAAAGAAATAGAATAAAAACTATCTAAGCTAAATATCTAAAATAATAACTCTAACTACGAATCTAAACTAATATATTTATCTAAACTACTTAAATAATAGTAATAAGCTAACTATTAAATGACAAATAGCAAACTGACCTGAAGTAACACTTCAGGTTTGTCCTATATGCAATAGTTGTTTTAGCTGTTCGGAGGGAGTAAACCCGCACCGGATTATCCATGAGCTTCTCATAAACAAGAAGCAGCTGTGCTCTTCAAATATAAACGACAGTACAAACAAGACATAAAAATAAAAGCAATCTTATGATCTACAAACCATCACAATTAGATAAATCTGTATGTAACAATTTATACAAAACAATTCAATTAATGAAAAAGATAAACCTGTATTCATTAAATTGAATTAAAGTGATTGTTGTATTTTTAAATAAGAGATATCAGATATGGACAACATATAAATCAAATCACATCAACATGCAATGAATTATGATAGCTAAAGTAGTCGATAATTAATTGCAAACTGATATGCAAAACCTGAAACAAAAGTTTGATATATTGAAAGCGAAAGTTGTTACAAGACATCAACTTTCGTCTCAGTCTGAATCATAAATCCATAGTCTGGTTCTCTCCACGGTGATGATGATGGGTTTATTACAAAAAATGACAAGTATTTAAAGACCTCCCACAAGGTAAAACATCCCTGTGGGAATTTAATCAAAACAGTTTACAGGAAATCTGGAGATAATCTCCCAAGTCTGATTAACTAACAACCTAAAACAAAACCATATCCAAAGTATCTCCTAAACTGCTACAACATGCCCATTTGATCATTGTAATTCGTATGCACCTGAAAGAAGACAAAAATAGACAAGTTTAAAAGATATTTTATTGATATAATTGACAAAAATCTAATTTTTAAGACTAGCTACAGAATCTTACGATTCTGTAGCTGGTCTAAATTGAACACAGAATCGTTTCAAAACCAAGTCAAATTTTAAAGAATATATTCAAACTATTGAACAATATTTGATTGCTAATTAGAAACCAAACGAATCATTCAAATCGACACTTGTATGCAAATTGAAACAAAGTAAAACGTGGTCAATCGAATGGTAACAAAGATGCATGCACTCTGTTCAATTTGTTATCACCAATTTGGGGTAAACAAAATCGCATTAGATAATTTGACAGCAATGAAATTATTTTCACGAATCAATTGAAATCGACACAAACTATAACCAGCTAAACAAATTTTCCATGCAATAGTTTATGTCGCCTCATCCATTAACAAAATCGTTTTCGAATCAAAACGAAATCAACAGGATCGTTTTTCAAATTGATATAACTATATTAAACATATACAAACGATCATACTAATTGTGGCACGCAACAATCATTTGTAAATCAAATCATACAGGAATGAATCGAAACAATTTGGGGTCGATACAATCGTTATGAATCAAAACAGCCCCACGATTTTAGCGAATAGATCTTTTGCACAGGTCGAATGTAACCAAAATCCAAAACGAGAATATTGATGCAATACAAAACAGAGTCATTCCTGGCAAATCGAAGTCAACAGGGTTGTTTTGAGTTTATTAGGAACAAACGAAACTAATCGAAATCAAACCAAATCGACTATCCTAAATCAGACGAGCATAATTGATTCAAAAACACAAACCAAACCAAATAAAAAACCAATCAATTGCTAAACTAAGTTGGGCACGACAAAATCGCATAACCAAATCGTAAATACATTTGAGTTTAGTAAAATGAATCTACTGTACAGGATCCACAACAAAATCGTCTAAATTATAACAGAATCATTTCAAATCAAAACGAACAGAGCTAATTTGGAAGCAAAACCGAATATGTTACAATAATTCAAGCAAACCTACAAAGCAAAAATCATATTGAAATTCATACCTGGACAATAAGAAATGGCTTAGATTATGATAATTTGGAATTGACGAAGGTTGTTGCCGATTCGACATTCCTGAAGACAATCGAACCAGTGGTTTTTTTTTTTCTTGTCATTAGCTTGAAGCCTGTTTCTTTCTTTCGATAGCATTGTAACTTGGTCCTCTAACGATTTGATCTTTGACTGCAACAAGGGAACGTCGGTGTAATAACGCTCTAGCCACACATTGCATTGGATACATGATGTTTGCTTGGGCTTCGATATCACAAGTGAGGGTTTGTTTAAATCACCAGGGGTTTCATTATGTAGCTTGATTCTTGGGTAGTTAGGATTGTTCTTTAAGCACGCGGGTAAATTAAAGACATAGTCATAAGGTTGCTCGGAGCATAGGCCATGGGAATAGGGGTACTCTTTAGCTAGGAAACGCTCGATATCGGAGTCTGAGTCCTCGCTCAGAACTATGGGATTTTGGTCGACGTTTGGCTTAGGTTTATTACGGGCAAGTCTCGATATCAATCGAGAATTTTTCTTACCCTTGCTGTCGACAGTAGGATTACCCTTGACTTTCTTATTCACAGGCTTCTTGACAGCCTGAGTCTTGTTTATTATGATGTCGGGTAGGTCGATGTCATGGCAAGCTGAGGGTTTGGAAGGGGGTAGAAGGACATGGAATGGCACGGGTGGCCCAACAATAGTCTCACTGACCACAGCCTTGTCGATTTGAACAGACTCTGGATTAGCAAAGCCATTTCTGGATAGAAAGGCTTGCCAATTATCGCCATGAAGGTTTAAATGGTGGACGACAATGAGTCTAATCAAGCCATGATAAAACAAGCTGCTATCAGCCTTCTCGCGTTTGAACCTCTTAGACATCTTGTAAAGGCTATGCAAGAAGTAATGCGACATGTTCAAAGGATAGCCCATGAAATTCATCAACAACCGGAGGTGATACATAAAAACCAAGCCATACTGACCTTCACAGGTCACAAACTGTTTCACAATTACCAAAAGATCGTGCCACCTGGGTTTGAGGATGGAAATAGGCATACCTTTATCATAGGATACAACCTTCCTTGATATGAATAGTAATGGCCACGGCACCTCATCAACTTTGGATTTTTTAAACCAGCGTTGGCCTGTAGCTGCCAGTCCTGTAGTAGAGCTTATGAATTCTTCATTGAGTTCAAGTTGTATGTCACCTACTTTAGCCCTACACCCGTCAAAGGTGAGGGCGAATTATTGGGCAACCGAAAGGTTGAAACCCTCTAACCTCTATATAAACACGAGCCAATCACTATCTTCTAAATCCTTTCGAGCATTATCGAATAGTAACAAAGCTTGGTTACCATTTGGCTCTATGCGCACCACCGGTGCCATAGACAAGAGCACACGGTGAGCAGGGTGCACAAGCTAGGGTTCGAACACAGCATACGCAGGGGTAGAACGCTCACAGGGTTACCCGAAAACTAGCAAAGGTGAACCGGGATAGGGGAAAACATTAATGACTGAACGTGCGAAGGTGGTGGAGCTAGTTCAGCCCATGCACAACAGTCATATCCCATAGTACAACCACCAACGCAAATAACTATTCAACCCACTATTGCATAGGTTAAAAACTATGCCACTCAATCAACCAATGAAACCAATGGTAAGTCGACCAACATTTGCGCGAGCAATAGTTTTATCATAGCTTTAAAACCAAACAAATGAATCGAAATCAATACTAAGGGTTTGATTATATGAAATATGTGTTGTATGAAACGATTTATACCAAGGGTCTAACCACAACACCAATGTGTTCTCATGAAACCAATGTGTCAAGGGAATCGATCAAAGAACATATAAATCAAATCACCAATGCGTCACAAACTCGATCAAAAGAATATCATCATAGTCTTGTAAAACGAAATCATATTAACAAATAAAGAATGCCAAATGAATAAGGATTTTGGAGTCTTGTCAATTGTATAGCGATAAATAAATTGGAAACGCAATAAGCATGTAGACAAGAGCGATCATAACAATCCAGTGACATTTTTCATATGACTTCGAAATCAAAGTTTTCACGCTTGCAGTCGTGAAAACAAGAACAAGGGCAAGTGGGCAAACGCATATAAAACAATAGTGTCGTTTTATTCGAAGGCTACAATGAAAATCAAAGTTTGCAAAACACTGGTGTAGGCAGCTTATACGGATAGTATAAAAATGTGAATTGGCTGCCAACACCTCCTCTCAACAATAAATATTAGCCACTTCTAAATAGAAAAATTCCTTGGGAAATGTGCCCATCTTGCTGTGCTTTCCTCTCCTCTTCAAAGCTCTCTTGGAAATATCTCAATCTCTTCTTCTCTTTTTCTTGCACACTACCCAATGCATTCTCTTATAATTCGAAAGTGACCTTTCAACTTCCGAGTGTCTTTTCACCTTCCCCATCCCTAAATCCAAAGGCCAAGATCTAATCTTGCCTTTACATGATCAAGGGACATGATTCATTCCCTCCAAAATAAATCACTTAAAATATTAAATTACAAATTCACTTTATAACATAAGTGCACTTTATGAAATAAAGTCACTTTAATATTAGAAGGTACACTTTATAAAAAAGTCACTTTAATAAAAGAACCACTTTATTACAGCTTTATAAAAACCCATTACAAAGTCAAGTGACTAGTAGTGCAAATATAAGGCTACTTTCGCATATAAGACAAAACATGCGGAGTACCTCTCGAGCTATGAAAGATCATACTCCCTCTTAGCAAGGGATGTACTTTATGCCATCACCATCATCTGGTCCCATCAGTTGTGGTTCAACCAGATCTACTCCCTCCCTGTAGATAAATACATGTCCCCTCTTGAACAGTGAACATTATCCAACATCTTCCAAGGTTGAGACCGAGAGCAAGTTAACCCTCAACCTCAAAACAAACATAACTCCATCAACCTCCAGGAGTCCTCCATACTCGAGTCAGAATCTAACCCTTCCAACTCCATGTACAACTCATGCCATACCTCCTTCACTCACCACCATTCGGTCAAGACCTCTCTCTGTGATAGCAAGGAATACACGCCATATTCTCGTCATGTGACAAGAGGATCCACTATCAACAATCCACCTGTTATCACCCCCAAATCCACCACTACCGACACTAGATACTAGAGTGACCAAAGAAAAGTCCATATCAAACTTGGATGAAAATTCCTCCATAGTTGTTGTGGCAGCTGTATCAAGCACCTCCTGTTCCTTCCTCTTCTTATTCTTCTCAGGACACTGAGAAGCAAGGTGCCCCAACTGGTTACAACAATAACATCTGAATTTACTGAAGTCCCTCCTGAAATTTCCTTTCTTCTTCCCCTTTCTCTTTGTAGCAAGAGANTCCCCGTAGATAAATACATGTCCCCTCTTGAACAGTGAACAATATCCAACATCTTCCAAGGCTGAGACCAAGAGCAAGCTAGCCCTCAACCTCAAAACAAACATAACTCCATCAACCTCCAGGAGTCCTCCATACTCGAGTCAGAATCTAACCCTTCCAACTCCACGTACAACTCATGCCATACCTGCTTCACTCACCACCATTCGGTCAAGACCTCTCTTTGTGATAGCAAGGAATACGCGCCATATTCTTGTCATGTGACAAGAGGATCCACTGTCAACAATCCACCTGTTATCACCCCCAAATCCACCACTACCGACACTGGATACTAGAGTGACCAAAGAAAAGTCCATATCAAACTTGGATGAAAATTCCTCCATAGTTGTTGTGGCAGCTGTATCAGGCACCTCCTAATCCTTCCTCTTCTTATTCTTCTCAGGACATTGAGAAGCAAGGTGCCCCAACTGGTTACAACAATAACATCCGAATTTACTGAAGTCCCTCCTGAAATTTCCTTTCTTCTTCCCCTTGCCCTTTGTAGCAAGAGAAACATTCTCTTCATTAGCTCCATATCCCTTATGTCCACTATTCTGAGATCCTTCCCGGATCTCCTCCTGAGTGAAATCGTCCCACAGTTTTCTCCAATCTGGAAGATTCTCACGACCAACCACACACTTCAAGAAGACTTCTCATTCCTTGGTGAAGTCTTTCAAGGCTATCCTCACCAACTTTGAATTCGAAATGACCTCCCCAACTACAACCAACTCATCTTTCACTTGAGCTACTCGGGTAAGATAAGAATCTACACTCTCACCTTCAATCATCTTAGTATCATGCAATTTATCCTTCAAGGCCATCTTTCAGTTTTCATTCTTCTCCTTGTACAAGTTTTTCAGTGCATCCCACACCTACTTGGTTGTCTTCTTCTCAGCCAAGTATGGGACAAGGTGGTCCTTCACCCCATCTAGAGTAAGCCTCTGAGATTTGGCCTCCTTTACCTCATGTAAATCCAAAGTTATAGGGTATGTTGTGGGAGTAACAACTATGGTGCTAACAAAGCTCCAAATTTTGTTCTCCCCGAGAATAGATGACATCCTGACTTTCCATTTCAAATAGTTGGAAATCCCATCCAACCGATCCTCATACCTGATGCAAAAAATCGTCTCCCTGTCAATTGTTCAATGAAAAACAAACAATCAATTTTCCCCCCTTCAAATATTTCCCAAACACGGTTCATTGTAACTCAGATCCCAAGCTCTGATACCATGTAGAAATATAATGACAAAATCAACTTGCACAAATTTTGTCATACAATTAGCAACCTAGAGATAATTTTCATCTATGAACTCTCAGATGCATTTAACCCACATTCATACAATGTCATAAGCATAAATACACATTTCTAAGCACTTTTGCAGTGGAATAAACAAAATGAACAACAATTACACATCCATGTAATACTCAGAAATTTAGGCAACTAGCCAGGGAAAACCCCAATGTGGGGAAACCCAAAGAGAGAGAGAGATTTTATTAGCTTTAGGAAAGTTATATCAACATCAAGATTACATTTTCTAGCAAGAGAATACCTCTTACAACATCCAACAGTCCCACAATAATCTTCTTAGAAACCCACGCCAAATCAGTATTGTTGTACGACCCTCCTTTATTGGACAACGTCTTGAAAAACATGCAAAAAAAAAAATGTATGGTCTGCTCCTGTACGACCCTGCTGCAACAAGAAACACTCCAAATAGCCTCAAAATTCATGCCCACAATCTGCCTCGAAAACCGTGTCATCTTCCTTGTTGTACGGATCCGTATAGTACGACCTCCTCTCAACAATAAATATCAGCCACTTCTAAATAGAAAATTTCCTTGGGAAATGTACCCAATCTCCCTTGGGAAATGCACCCAACTTGTTGCCCTCTCCTCTCCTCCTCAAAGCTCTCTCGAAAATCTCTCAATCTCTTCTTTTTTTTTTCTTGCACACTAGCCAATGCATTCTCTTATAATTCAAAAGTGACCTTTCACCTCCCAAGTGTCTTTTCACCTTCCCCATCCCTAAGGCCAAGATCTAATCTTTCATTTACATGATCAAGAGACATGATTCATTCCCTCCAAAATAAATCACTTAAAATATTAAAGTACAAATTCACTTTATAACATAAGTGCACTTTATGAAATAAAGTCACTTTAATATTAGAAGGTACACTTTATAAAAAGGTCAATTTATTAAAAGAACCACTTTATTACAACTTTATAAAAACCTATTACATAGTCAAGTGACTAGTAGTGAAAATATAAGGCTACTTCCGCATACAAGACAAAACATGCGGAGTACCTCCTGAGCTATAAAAGCTAATAGGTCCATAATTCCGAACTGGAGGTTTTTGCATGTCCTTGCGCAACAAAATAACCCCTCACAAAAAAAGATCCTTGTTTTGCTCAATCTTCCTGCTATGATTGTCGATCTCTACATGTTGTTTGCCTAAACACATATGCCACAATCTAGGTCACTACATCTCTACTATGATATCATGCTTTTAGCTCAATGCCACCCCATCTCTATTTCTTTTCTCCCTCATCCTCCTCTCTTGTGGATTGTCGAGAGGAGATGTGATGGAGAAACAATGGATATTTGAACCAAAGTTATATCCAATTGATCCTCATTCTCTTGGGAGTTTATGTGTATAGGTGGGCCTTGAAGAAAACGATGTTCAAATTAGATGGGGAATGAAGCTCCATCTTTCTTAGGGTAAGTGGGAGCTCCTCCCAACTAATTTTGTAAAGTTGCATTGTTTTATCTTTTAAGTTCTTCACCATGACTTCACTTTGGGAAATTTCCCCTTTTTGTTTCTCCTCAAATATGTGCATTAAATATGTATTGGAAGTCAACCTTGCATCTCTTTCAATTATTTCTTCAGGCTTAGTGGTTTCCTCCATCAGCCAAAGCATGTTGTTATGCTCTTCATGCGTGAAACTTTGTACTTCAATAACCCTTTTCTCTTCATTTTGCACCTAGGAGCAAAATTCCTTGAGTTGCACATACCCCAAATAAGGATTGGGGAACCATCTGTAAGGTTGAGACATCACAAAATTATGAAGATAGAACTCACATAGATTATTCTTATATTTTTCATTTATTTGTTGATAAGCCTCCATGAATTCTTTTTTTATTGTCCAATGCATGAGGGAGGCCTTTTGCAATCTATCCCAATTGATACTTGAGCCATTGTTCTCTAAGGAACAAGGTGTATGTTCTTATAGGTGGCATTCAAGAAATCATGCCCCATGTCACTTCAATGGTCTTATGGACGATTGCTTCTAATTCCTCAATTTTCTCTACTTTATCTTCAAACTCCTTTCTTTATCTTTCCAATGATTTTTATACCCTCATTCTCATTCTCTAGTTGTTTCCTATAATCCAAATGTTACATTTTAAATATTTGGAACTTTTCTTGTATGTCCACAATATATTGCTCATATTGTGAGACAGAGTCTTCTGGAGCTGTAATTTATGTCTTCTTTTTATCTTTTCCCATTGTCCTCCACTTTAGGGCTTCTTCCCTAGCTTCTTCCAACTCAACACTAATGTCATGTATTCTAGGTTCAACCTTCTCAATATGAGTTCCCTCATGAGATTATCCCAAATCCTTTGTTGGGATAGAATGCATGTCCTCAAGTTCTATGGTAGTGTGTGTTCAACAATGGTCATCTTCTTTGCTACTTGGGACCTAGTCCTCTCCCTTCTGGTTCTACTTTGCTGCTCTCCTGATGGTTTGCTTGTAGTAATTTTGGGGAGACTTCTCTGTGGTGTATCCTTTTGAATCAAAGTAGCAACAATGTCCCCGTCATATTCCTTTGTTTTGGAAAAAGCTTAATTTCCTTCCTCCTTTGTGTTCTTATTTTCTTTCTCATGCTTTCCTTGCCTCCAACATTTTTCTTCTTCCTAGAGTATAATGTGGTTATCTCTTGGCTTGGACCAGTTTGTAAGGCCAATAATTCTTCTCCGTTAATGGTCAAGAATCTATCATAGGTGACTTGGCAAGCTTGTCCTTCCAATGCATCACATACAATTAGCTAGATAAGCCCATGATGGGATAACACATCCACCTTTTCTTCTTGCACTTTGGAACTCATTTTTCTAAGAGGCTATAGTGAATAATAAGGAATGATCAAGTTCTTTTTAGGTTGTTGATAGTAAAAATTTCTTAGTTGGTGTAAAATTTTGAA
>JASDQU010246032.1:0-14728 GCA_032191745.1 Picea mariana
ATTTGGAGCAGGGAGTCAAGGAACACCTTTGCATAATATTCCAATAGGTTTGACTCCATTTTCTTTGTTCGGTGCGTTTGGTAACAATGCATTCTCATCAACTGCTTTCCTGACTAGGGGCAATCCTCGTTTCGGACAATCTATTCCTATGAAGGGTACTATTCCTGCACAGGGGGCACACCCAGGAACTTCTTCTACATCAAGGCCTTGGAATTCTTGGCAAGGATCCGTTCCCTCGTCCGAAATGTCGATCTGGGGTAATTCTTTCCACAATCAATGGAACCCCAGACAAAGTACTATGCCTATCCCCATGGGACTGACATGGGGCAACCCTTCCCAAAGTCCTTTGAATGTAATGCATGCCCAACCATCTATGTCCTATTTTGGAAATCAGTCGATGATGTCTCCTCACATGCCAAATCCATACACTAGCCATGGTCATGGTTTTAATCAGAACCCAGGCCAGCAACCGAACTTTTCCTGGCAACCTGGTGCCAGTCAAACTCCAGGCCCTTTTTTCCCCGATTATCACCAACAACCCAAACTACCCTTCCTGGAAACCTTGCATTTTCCAGACTTGACAAGGTTGTTGAATGACCCTATCTGTCACGATCTGCGTTGGCCTCCTATGCCGATGAAGTTGCCTTCGGACATCCCAAAGTTCAAAGCCAATCCTAACGAAGATCCAGGAGATCATGTGATTACCTTCCATCTTTGGTGCTCATCTAATTCGTTGAAAGACGACTCTATACAGTTGCGATTGTTTCAACGTACTCTCATTGGGAGTGCCATGAAATGGTACATTGAGATCGACCGCTCAAGATACTCTTCCTTCGGCAAACTGGTGATGGATTTCCTAAACCATTTCCAGTTACCTGTGAGATACGACGCTGGCATAGAATTGCTGGCCAATTTTTCACAGACAAAAGCGGACCATATCTCTTATCAAATCTGAGAATGGAGATGCCAAAAGATTTTAATTAAGGTACTAGTCCCACCAGCATTCCTTCTCGAGTGGTTCCTTAAGTCTTTGGTCCCACAGTTATCCAAAGACATCGTGATGTCGGGAGTATTTTTCGAAGAAGACACCATCATGAGAGCTCAACAACTTGAGCTAATATATTCTCAGTCCGGTTTATTATACGAGATCTTTCTAGATGCACCACGCTCAATACTTGATAAAACCATACAGAGAGCTGGACCACATGATGATGGTATTGTTGGTTCAACACAAACAAAGCTCGTTGAGCAACTGAAGAAGCAGTTGCAACAATTGTCTATACAACACACAGTGTCTAGCCAAACTACTACTTTGGCTGCTCCCCCTACCAAAACGTCGGATGTACACATAGTGTAATCAAATAATCCAAAGGCCACCGAGCAGCCTGAAGGAAAGAAAAAATAATGAAAGAAGGGTAAGGGGGATAAGAAATCGACCGATAATGATGGCGGGGGAAACACTGAGAAATAAAAGGTGAGGTATCCATGCAACTTGTGCGTGGAAGACCACCCGACCCACCAATGTCCCCAGCTTGCCGAAGCTCAAAAGTTTGTGACGCAACAACAACCCACTGTGTTAACCAATCCTTTTCAACATGGGAAAAATATTACCCAGGCCTCTGCAAGCATGGAAGGGGGAAGCCAAGGACCCTCTCCATCTTCAAACTACCCCGCATCCATGAATGTATATATGGTGAAGGGTGATTCTTTTATATCGACTAGAGTGCATGACTATAGTAAACCAAGCACTTCTGAGAATGGAAAAGAAGTCGAACTCCCATATCTTCTTCTACAGATTGAGAATACATTGGGATAAACAATGACACGCATCCCCAAAGGTGCATTCAAAAAATATTCTCACAACCCAAACACAAGGGCCGCCCAGAACTATTCTGTGGTGGAGGATTTATCAAAAACCCCTTGTGCGATGTCCTCTTTGGAGGTCCTCCAAAGCTGCCCTTTCCAGAGGAAAGCCTTGCTAACCGCTTTAGGATCTACCAAGACTTGTAATCTGGGTACAATCATGATGGATACCACCGACTTAAAACCTCATCTGCCTTACCACGTAGCATTTCAGATAGTAGTGGCTTATCCCACGAAACCTTTTACTCGAAATATCTTCCGCACAATGGTTGATGAGGGCACCTCGACATGCATTATGTCGTTGGCATGTTGGAAGGCCATTGGACAACCTGTTTTGTCTCTATCACCTAGTCTCCTCATTGCTTTTGACAGTCATTCATTTCGACCACATGGTATCATTCCCTCTTTCCCCGTGCAGTTAGGAGGGAATACTGTGTGTGTCAAAGTAGAAGTAGTCGACGCACCCCTTGACTATAACCTCTTGTTAGGGAGGATTTGGACTTATGCCATGCAATATGTGGTTGCTACATTTTTTTGGGTCTTTTTGTTTCACACGAGGGTCAGATTGTGACCATCGATCAATTGTCCTTCTCCATACTTTATGCTTCATTGGGGGCATCCACGGTCTCGATGATTGATAATCCTCAACTAGGCATAGTCAACGTAGGAGTTGGTTTGTGCCCATCTTTGATGGGTACCTTCGATTACCCGCCCCCTCAAGGTGATATCAAGTTTATATCCAATCACCATAAGGTTGAGATCTTTCAAGTTTCGTCATTCTACACGACTTACTTCAACGATCCATGGATATTCCTTCCCCATCGGCCACGATGGATGGGACAGGGCACCCATGCATGTCCATGCCCTTGTCCGCAGCTAAAGTAGTGTACTCTTTAGTCCAACAAGCTTCATCCCACACTGATCCAACTCCTGCACAAGAGTTAGATACACTTCTAGATCCTATTTGGGCTCAGGGTTCGCTCACTGACACCAATTCGTTAGACTTGGTCTTTCCCTCTGACGAAGCAGTAATTGGAGCAATGACTAGTCCGAAAAAACCCTGGGAAGATCTTCATCAAATATCATACTTCCTCCTAGAGTTAAGCCGAATCGAAGTAGGAGAATTCACCGTGACTATGACGGGAGATCGGTCTTGTCCTATTAATCCCTTAGCTACACACGAAGTTTATGCTAAGGGTAATATGGCAACCATCACTGAAACCATACCAATCAATATCTCCCAAAACCCTAGCGTCGTGGAGAATGTTTTCGTCAGAGCTGACTTCTCCCCCGGAGAGTTTCAACTCTATACAGATCTTTTTAAATAATTTTGCGACGTTTTTGCCTGGTCTTATGAGGAAATGCCAAGCATCGATCCAAAAATAGTTGAACATGAAATCACAACTTATCCTGATGCCAAGCATGTTTGGTAGAAGCTTCATCCAGTTAATCCTAGGAAAGCAACAACCATTAAGGTTGAGGTTGAGAAATTGCTAAAATTCAGGTTTATCTATCCTATCCATTTGACCCAATGGGTGTCAATTCCTATGTCGGTCAATAAAAAACAAGGCACGATTCATGTATGTACCGACTTCTGTAATTTGAACAAGGCCTGTCCCAAAGATAATTTTCCCACACCTTTCATCGACCAGATCATTGATGAATGTGTTGGTTGCGAGGCCTTTTCTTTCATGGATGGTTTTTCAGGATATAATCAAATACAAATCAAACCCGAAGACCAACACAAAATGACATTCATTTGTCCTTGGGGTACATTCACATATCGTAAGATGACGTTTGGTCTTAAAAATGTTGGAGCAACCTTTCAGCAGGCCATGTATTTTGCTTTCCATGACATCAAGCATATAGTTGAGGCTTATTTAGATGATTTAGCATCTCGATCTCGCAAGAGAACGGATCATCCCACACACCTCCGACTTATCTTCGAACATTGTCGCTACTTTCGGATTCGCTTGAATCCAAACAAGTGCAGCTTTTGCGTAACGTCAGGACGTTTTTTAGGTATATCAATGATAGGGATCATGGTTGATCCTCTCAAGGTGGAGGAAATAATTTAGTTTCTTCCCCCACGCACAATCCTTCAACTTCAGATTCTACAAGGCAAGGCGAACTTTTTAAGACGCTTCATCGCCAACTATGCCGATATCACCAGGGGCTTTATGCGCTTACTGAAGAAAGACAGTCCCTTTTACTGGGATGATGCTGCTCAACACTCTTTCGATGCATTGAAACATGCCCTCACAACTACCCCTATGCTCTGACTACCTAACTATAACTAAGATTTTTTATTATATATGGCTACAGCAGAGTCAACCATTGGCATGGTTTTAGTTCAGGAAGATGACTTGTTCTCAGAATACGTGATCTATTACCTGAGCCGAGGCCTTATAGGACCAGAACTCAATTATTCTCATATCAAAAAACTTGCGTTGGTAGCAGTTCATGTTGTTGAACGGTTATTTCATTATGTTTTGTTTCGAAAGACCACCGTCACTGCTGTCATGAATCCATATTAGTACATGTTAACACGATGGGTAGTAGATGGAAAGATCAGTAGATGGATATTCGTACTCCAAGAGTTTGACTTAGATTTTATTTCAGCGAAATCCAAAAAGTCACGGTTCTTCACGTAACTTATTTTGGAACTTCTGGTCAAGTCAGGTGATGTCGTGCCTTAAGAATCGCCTATCAGGGGAAATATGTTTTTGATCACATCTTCGGATCCCTGGTACGAAGATATACTTATCTATCTCTAGAATTTGAAGTGCCCCACCTCTGTTTCTCGTGATGAGTGTCGACGTATATGGCATTAGGCTAAGAATTATCTCATACTCGATAATGCGTTGTATCGGATAGGTGTAGACTACATCCTGCGTCGATGTCTTACTCACGAGGAATAAGTTATCGTGCTTAACGATTGCCATACTGGAGCATGTGGCGGTCATCTATCTAGGTTGTCAACAACCCAAAAGATTCTCCGAGTAGGTTACCTCTGGCTGACACTAATCAAATATTGTATCGAATACGTCAAGAAGTTCCACCCGTGCCAGATCTTCTCTCGGAAGATGAGGGCACATCCCACTCCCATGTTTCCTGTCATTATAGTTGGTCCCTTCACCAAGTGGGGGATTGATTACACTACATGCAACCCTCCTTCAGCAAGGGGGCACCGCTATATCATCATAGCTGTAGACTACTTCACAAAGTGGGTTGAAGCTATGCCAACATTTAAAGATGATGGAGAGACTGCAACTCTCTTTTTATTCAACTAGATAAATAGCAAGGTTCAGTGTCCCAAGGGAGATTGTCACTGACCATGGCAGTCACTTTCAGAACCAGATGATGACTGATTTAACATCAAATATTGGGTTACGGAAAGAACATTCATCACCCTACTACCCCCAAGAAAATGGTCAGGTGGAAGTTATAAACAAATCTCTTAAGACCATCCTACAATGAACAATCAACTCAGCCAAGTCAAATTGGCATTTGATGTTATACTCGACATTATGGGCCTACTGAACGTCTATTAAGACTGCAACTGGTTTCTCACCTTTTCAACTCGTATACGGGCTCGAAGCAGTCTTGCCTATCGAATGTCATATTACATCCCTAAAGTTGGTAGTACAATTATTTCCAGACACTTCTCCACTTGAAGAATGGTTAGTATACCTTGAGAAGCTCAATGAACAACGTCGTGATGTGGCCCTGGCTAAAGAGGCTCACAAAAATAAAGTCAAGTGTCAGTATGATAGGTCTATTCATCCTCAAATTTTCTCTGAAGGTGACCTTGTCCTAGTCTATGACCAAGATAAGGACCCCCTGGGGGCAGGAAAATTCAAACCCATGTGGTTATTGTTTGGTTGACTTTGAAAGGAATGCTTTGGCGGAGCCTAGAAATGGGCTCTACCTCAAGAAGTATTACTCATAGGCAGGTCACCATGGGTAACGTTTTGTAACATATGTATAGTCTTTGTACTATTACTTTCTAAGTTTTTTTTAGTGTTATGGACGTGTTGTTGATGTTATATTTCATCACTGTGGCAAATGTCAAGTGAATTCGAGATGTTCATTGGGTACACAGATGGTGCTAGTCGACACACTCGGAGGCTTGCCTCCGCATCTTGGGTAATATTTACACCTTGAGGCCAGTTGTTATCTTTCGGAGGTATATTCTTAGGTGACACCACAAATAATGTTGCCGAGTATAGTGCAGTTATTGAGTTGCTTTGTGACGCCTTGTCATTTGGTATCTCTCATCTTCGGGTCTATCTCAATGCTCAGTTGGTTGTGTCTCAGTTAAATAGAGTCTACTGGGTGCATGATCCAACTTTACACCGACGATTCCTTAAGGTACATCTCTTAGAACGAAACTTTGATTATATTACATATTTTCATGTTTCTAGGAGATTAAACCAAGTTACAGATACTCTAGCTAATCAAATTTTAGATTGGAATCTTGCACACATATGAAAGGAAATTCACATAAACATGTAAATACATTTTTGCACACATGATCCATAATAAAAAAAAGACATAAAAATCCATATATAATCATAAAGTAACCAAAGTACGCAGATGGACGCAAGCGCCTCAAAAATATGACCAATAATGAGTCATGGGGATTATGCCCTCAAAAAAATATATACAAGTAGTGCTCCTGGCACGTGAAATGTCTAACTAGGATCAGGGCCTATGGGCCCTGTTGTACTGTTCCACGATGTTTTCTAAATGCCGAAACAATCGGACCCACGTCTGTACTGCCCCCACTACATGAGGCTGCATGGATGGTGGACGATCCTCAATCTCTGCCATAGGGACCGTGCGAGTGAGCGCGGTAAAGTTCTACTCAAATCGTCTCAATACCCTCTCAGCCTCCTTGGCTGGAAGGTCTCCTGCTACTGCTAGTCCCTCGGTGACGGCAGGTGCGGCCCTTGGCTAAGGATGATGCATTTTTCTCATGTAGTCAATAGGTTTCACTGGTCCCACATCTGCACAAAACAAACGCATGTCCGCCAAATACTCTGGTATATAAAAAAAAATGCTATATAACAAAAATGACATAAAAATTACATATGCTTCACAAAAAATAAAAAAAACTACAAAGATGGAGACTTACCCATCTCTCCTCGCTCCTCACCAGGAGGTACGGGTATCTCAGGATCCCTCGAAAAATCAATCCCTGCATACGGGTAATCCTTGATAACTAGTATCTACCGCGATAGCCAGGAAAATAAGTCGTCATCGAAGGACTCATTAGTCCTTCCACCACCCTATCGTGGTAGCAATACTTCCCATCTACACATCGCAGGAAGAGAGGCCTGATGTCCTCGTACCACTACTTGAGGACTAAAGCTCGAAACTCTCTCAAAGAAGAATGAGCACAAAATAGTCCCGAACCCAAAGTTCCTCTATGTTCGCAGTCGACAATCTGTCAACTACCTCTTCCTACACTCAAGAAATGTAGTACTCCAGTCAGAAATTTGTGCATTCAAGCACTGGACGGCACAATCCATCTTTGCACGGGAAGCCTGATGCAAGGCCACAAAACCAGTAATTCTCCCAATGAGAAATACAATAGCTTGCAACGATAAGTCAGTGATCTTGCTTATGGGCACCTGTGAGCTCGATCAGTCTGTCCCAGCCTCACAGTAAAGGGCTATCAATTCCGCTATGCTATGCAGCCCCGAAGGAAATGTCTGGAAGTTGACTGGTTCCCCTCTCCTTGAGAGGCCAGTCAAAAAGTAAATATCCTCAGTGGTGGGCACTAGTGACTGCCTCTCTAACATAAAAGCCTCTGCATCAGGATGCCAGTAGTCAACCAAGGCATTCAGTAGCCTCGGTTGTTCCCACATAAAAGGACATAGGAAAAAATTTACTAACCCACATTGCATCAATGTGGCCACAGCATTGGGGTCTTCCCCGACCAACTCACTAACTTCTTCATGCTCCCTTTCTCTCCAATGAACATACATCCTGCAAAACACCAAAGTTTAGGAGGGTTAGCCCTTGCTTTAAAACTCTTTTTATTCATTAAGGGAGGTCCATGCGGGCTGTAATGCTGACAGTCGTGTGTACACGCGTGCAGTATTTACTCTGCTCGAATGTACACGCGGACTATCTAGAGAAAGCCCACGTGGACCTAGGACCGACCTTTTAAAGGTTGACGCCGCCCCCCAAAAAATGGCACCCAAAACAAATGTAAATATTTAAATTGCAATATGGGGGATTTTGTACTTACTTGGCCCAGACAGAAGTTCGTTTCATCCACTGTAGCTCCCAGAATCACCACTTTTATCAAAGGGGGTATTTTGTCTTCAGAGTCAATTTCCAAATCAACAATAGTGATAATGAGCTGCCAACTTCTATTTATAGACTTTTTGGCCTCTTTTTGTCACTTTTTTGGCCTCCCTTATCATTTTCTTTAAACCAAAAATCATTTAGAGTGATTCAAGAGTTGCATGGGAGGGGCATGATCGGGTATCGGGGCAGTTTTTTTGGAGTTTTGGGACACTTTTGACGATTCTCAAAAAAATTTCAGATGATCAACTTGAGCATGTAGGTTAGGTTTTTACTCTGAATTTTGCATCTCGTTGTCTTTATCCCTTTGCCATATGATCGATCCCATCAGGTTGCGACACAGAACCATCATTGCTGCTTTAGAAGTGTCGCGAGTTGGTGGTAGAACTTATCGGAACATGGATGCCCTAGGTAGATCCTAGTTGCATTATGGTGTCCATGTTGTCTCTAATCACTGTAGGCTCGAGAATCCTTGTCATTTTACCTGATTACAAGTTTGAGCCTCATTTGCATGATTCTTTTTCACTCTTGACCTCACCCTCAGGACTCCCAAAAAACATTACGAGTCTTCTTTTAAGCCCTTTTCAGACCCTTTAAACATGAAAAGATTGTTGAGCAATCTTGTGGCCTTTCACTCTCATTAAACTGAAATTTGAAGTCACATCTGTCCGACGGTAGTTTACCCCTTTTTCGGTCTAGACGGTCAACTGTATGAACAAAGGTATACTCTATGGAACTTCATTTCTCTAGAAGAGTACCCTCAGGTATAATTTAACCCCTTTTTTGGGTCTGAGGGACTAAACTTACGAAAAAGGAACCCCCTTGAAGTCCATAGTTAAGCTCTTTTCAGACTCCCTAAAATTGAGAAGATCGCTGAGTGAACTTATTCTTTCACACTCGTTAAACTGGTCCAGAAGAACATTCTTGACGGAGTCCATAGTTAAGATTTTTTCAGACTCCTTAAAAATGAAAAAATGGTCGAGTGATCTTGTCTTTATCACACTCGTTAAAATGGTTTTGAATAGACGTCTTGTTGGTACTAGTTTACCCCTTTTTCGAACCGACTAGACTACCTTCGAAAAAGGTACCCCAATGGAGTCTCCTTTTACGTTTTTTCAGACTCTCTAAATATGAAAAACCACTGAGCTTACCTTCTCTAGGCTCGTTAAACTTACATTGAAGGACATTACCATTGTGTGTTTTTTTAATCGCATTTGCATACCCACATATTTGGCCTAATGTCGGCTCCATGTTGCTCTCAACTGAACCATCTGAAGCATGCCTTATACGCAAGCCCTGTAACATTTTGCCTCTGCGTCTTGACACCTTTGGCCCCTAGAGGATTTTTCCCGAGTGTCCTTTTCTTGCATATGTCCCTTTTCCCTAAGCATCCTTGTGTTCCGTGCACTTGGAACTAGTATGTTTGTGAAACTCGATTCTCCTTTGTAACGTAACATTCTTTTATTCTTTTTCCAAAATTATTGAAAAGGACAAAAAAAAAAATCAAATACACCCCAAAAAGAGGAAGGGAAAAGTATTTTCTTTATTGGCAACATAATGAGTCACTCTTGGATAAATCACATATGTCTGTTTGTTCATCAAAACCTAGGATTTAATACGACCTTAGGAAGTTTTTCTCACTACATAGAGTTGTGTCCTCTCTCATTTGGTTATTCTTCCAAACATATGGAGAGTTTGCGCTGCCTCCTGCCTCGTAAAATTATGTTAATGCCATGTTTCTTGAGTCTCATCATTTGTCGTGTTGTTTTCCAAGGGAAGTTTTTCACCAAGCCTAAGTCGACCCTTCTACAGTTTGTCTCTTGCCTTCATACACGGCCATCCTGAATCCCCAATCAAGTCCTTGTTAGAAATCAATGAAGCCTTCAGTCTGATCATCAAGATTATCTAGTACATGACCGACAAGCCGTCGAAGACCTCTAGGTAGTGTAGTCGTACACTCATATTACACTCCTACCTAAGTTTTGAAGATTTTGAATTTGTTGCTCGAGCTCTGAAGATCTCATCTCCAGCCATCAGGCCGTATCAGCTTCTAGAAGATGGATACTCTATATGTATATCTTTTTGATTTCGAGATGTAGCTCCGCTGTGTATTTTTCACGGCTACTCTTTATATAGTTATATGACATGGATCTACATTGTATTTTATTGGTAGCCATGATTCTATTTTATCCCGAGCATGGGTATGCCCGCCTTGGTGAGACAAATTCTTATTTTGCAGAAAACGCCTCCCGGTTCCTGATCCTTGGGCTCAATTATTCGACACATCAGTAAAGATTGGCAATGTATTTTGGCCATCATATCCTCTTCTGACCTCACAAATTAGGGGGCATATTTTATAACCCTAAATTGCACCAGACATGCTTACCTGGCATTAGTCCATCTCAGATTCCTTCTTTGCCAAAACACTGCTGAACAACTCTTCTTAAAACCCTATTTTATAAGGGCCCATGCACCCTACTCCATTACTGCATGCGTGTACATGCTATCTGACCTAAAACAACCCGCGTGTACCTACAAAAGCACAAAAAAAGGAAATTTTCTGATGGAACACACATCTTTGGGTGAGTTAACTAAAACTCCCAGCCATGCATGACCAAGGGTTCGACCAAATACCTAGCTCCTTCTAGCCTATAAAAGAAGGGGTAGGGATCCCATTTGGAAGAGAATGATAGTAAAGAAACTCTGCCCAATTGCACATTCCCATTGTCCCAACCCTTTAGCCATCCTTGTGCAAGGAGAGATACAGAGCAAAGAAGTTGGAGGACATTTGAAGAGGATCCTAGGATCAGGTTCGCAGAGCGGTGGTCGGTCTCGACATTGTAAGTTGATTTATTAAAAGTAATAAATAAATGTTTTTCCTGTCCCACTTTATGAGTTCTTCATAGTTTATTAAATTTTTTAATATCTAACCCATTAGTATGTAGGTAAAATGCATGTGTAGTTTGTTACTTGTTTTGTATGCAAGTCAGCCTTGGGAGGAGTGCTGCTAACAAGAAATCAAGCGTGAAGAAGGATCGACATCGAATGCCCGGAACAAGGTATGTTGGTCTAACCATGTATTTGCTGAAAAGAAATGGGGATTAGGTCTGGGGATGAAGGTAGAAAGTAGGTTTCTTTTGGTCATATCTGCATGCATAATATAACCCTATTTTCTAGTCCGTAAGGGGATTTCCCACTCACAACAGGTAGCCAATTTATACATGGAAAATTTTGCGAAACAAGCAATTGATTCCTATCCTCTAAATCCAAATCTATGGAAAAGATATATCTATGATACATATGTTATCTGGTCACATGAAAGAGAGAGGCTAACTGGTTTCTTTCATCATTTAAATAGCTAATCAGAAAGTGTAAAATTCACTATGGAATTAGAAGAAAACAAAAGCATACCCTTTTTAGACATCCTTATATCCAAAAACAACAATGGCTTTCTATCGCACCAAGTATATCAAAAAATAAATCACACAGATCATTACCTACATGCCAACTCTCACCACCATCCAACTCAAAAACTTGGGGTCATCAACACACTAGTCACTCGGATAGTCAGAATAACATATGAAGAGCACATTGAACAAGAACTAAAACACTTGGAAAAAGTGTTCAAAATGAATAGATACCATGAGAAACAATTCAACATGGTTTTCTTAAAATACAGGAGAGGAACTCGTATCAGGAACGAAAAGAATGAGGAGGGTAAAAGCATAAACCTTCCATACTAAAGGTACCATATAAAAAATCACAAGGATTAAGAAGAAAGGAAATATTAAAGTATCTTTTTCCCCTCCTAACATGCTAAGAAAAATGTTATATCATGAAAAGGATACCATAATGTTGGCATGTTTACAAGAAGAGCATGCCTATCATTGATGGAAAGAATAGCAGCAATGATGACAAACAGGTAGGCAAGGAAGATCAGTAGATAGGCAGGAAAGGAAGAAGAACAACAACGATCGAATGGCAAGATCAGTAGTGTAAGCTCAGAAGGAGGAAAACAGTCAAAGAATGACAAAGACTTTGTCTCGGAGTTTCGCATATTGGGAAATCCAAAGGAAAGAGGTTCAAACTCATGATAGATGAAATCGTGATAAAAATCTTGACAGGTGATTCATAGGACACGTGGCAAGCGATTGGAATTTCGCTGACTTGCACATTGGAGGAGTCAACAGAGCATGGTGTGGGAACTCGTCATATGCGAGATCATGAAAATATCTGGACCATCAAATCATCGAAATCATGGATCGTTGATCAGGCATGATGAGGGCATGTGAAGTTGCGAAATCGCGATAAAGATCTTGACCGTTGATCCAAGAGGGACATGTGGCAAAGGATTAAAATTTTGCTGACTAGAGCGTCAAAGGAAGGAACTTGCAACTAGTGATATGCGAGATCATGATGAGATCTGGACCGTCATATCATTGAATATATCGACCGTTGATTAGGCTCCATCTCGAAGTCTCGACTATCGTGACTTGGAGCGACGAGACCCTTCATCACATAACTCACGATATGTGAAATCACGAAATGATCCTAGCCATTGGATCGAGGATGAATCTGGTCTATCAGATCCAGGAGGTTAATGTGACAAACCACGCCAGCAAGGACAGGTGGCAGCCTACGACATAAAGGACACGTGGTGCAATCATACAAGGACAAGTGTCAAGTTGATTCAACATCTTTGACCACTGGAAATTTCAAACCTGAGGGACACGTGGCAGTCACTCAACTCATGAAACATCATTAAGTGACGCAAGAATGAAGTCACTCAGGGATTTTGACTTTGGGAATTTTATCTTCACCACTCCCCCAAAATCTCGAAGGCCAAAGTCCCAGGGAGCAGGATAGATGTTGGATCAACAAGATATCTCGACCGTTGATCTGAAGAGTTGAGATCTGACAAGGGAAGAAGAGCGTCTGGGTGGAAGACACATGTCGGAAGGAGGTGAAGGCGGTAAATGGAGGAAGAAATGGTAAGAGGTTTAGGAGGGGCCCATACAAAACTACCTCATTCTGGACCCCCCCCTCTCATTAAAGGCAAAATACCAAGGGGGTCCGAAAATGAATCAAAACCGTAGATCTAAGCACCTCAATCTCAGCCACNCCCCCCATTAAAGGAAGAATACCAAGGGGGTTCCAGAATCGAATCTCAACCGTTGATCTCTACATGCAAATCCTGACCACATGAATCAACCTGTTGTTTATCAGAAGGCATCATCTCAAAATTCCCAAAATTGTGAGTTGTAAAAGCTCTTTATGGATAAACGCTTGGTCACCACCAGTGGTCACGTGAAGGAAAGAATCTAGTGGTACTAAGCTCCATCTCGGAGTCTCAGTGATCGTGATTGGGAGTGTTGAGACACTTGATCACACGAATGTCGAATTGCTGAATGCCGAAATGCCGAAATGGTGAAATGTCTATTTAGCCAGTGGTCACCACCGGTGGTCACGTAAGTGGAAGGAGCTAGCATAGCTAGGCTCTATTTCAAGGTCCGCACTATAACTGTAAGAAACTACTGATGGTTTCTGCCAAAGGAGCAGAAGAGTCTCAAGGAACCTTCTAGTGGGATGTAAATTGATCATAGAGGCGATTGACAGCTGGAATGGGTTGAAGCCTCTAACTGCAACAAAGAGGTTGAGCTCAACTGTAACAGACAATATGAAGAGTCTCGAATCTTGGAGAGGCGAATAAATCTCGGCATGACTCCCAGTGATGAGATGGACATGATTTTAACTGCCAGAGAAGTTGAAGAGTTGCGATGATGGTTAGGCAGAACACTCGACATGTACAGAGCATGCAAAAGTATGGGAGACAACATGCATTAGAAGCACATAAACTATAAGTATGTATAACAAAGAGGAGAGAGGATGTTGCTAGGGAGAGAATTAGACGTGTGTTGGAGGAGAAGGTTGCAACAGCTGCAATACAGAGAAGAAGAATGCTGTATCAAAAGGATATGGCACACGGAGTATAAAAGGTAGAGGTACAGAAAGTGCAAGGCATGGGTGCAGCAAGATAGTGAGAAAGTGAAGAAAGGATGAGGTTCTCCTGTAGAGACAAATAGAATATTAGAAAGGGAAAGAAGATGCAAACAGAGAGAGATTTATACAAGAGAGCAGAGCAGCATAGTAGAGCAATGATAATCCTGGTAAGCGAATGATCAATATTGTATCACTATGATAAACTTATATATAGTGAACTTGATAATTCAGGGTGGTAGGGAGGACTGTTGTCCTCATAGGTTCAAGTGGGTTCTTGAACATAGGGAGTTGTAGCTTCCATCTGGTTGAAGCCAGAGAAACCAGGGTGGCAGGGAGGTGCAAGGGAGAACTGTTGTTCTCTATTTTATAGGTTGGTGCATGTATGATTGGAAGTTGGTGCTTCCATCCAGTTGATGCTGGAACATTTGGGGAGTTGGTGCTTCCTTCTAGTTGGTGCTAGAGAAACCAGGGAGTTGGTGCTTCCTTCTAGTTGGTGCTAGAGAAACTAGAGAGTTGGTGCTCTCAGCAAGTCGCAGCTTGCAAA
>JASDQU010246034.1:0-12263 GCA_032191745.1 Picea mariana
TGTCATCTAGAAGCCCCAAAAGGTCAAAGTAATCAAAGTGGTTTAAGAGTTTTTAAAAGGTAAATAATAAAGTGAAGTGATGAGTGTATTATAATTCAAAGTGAATACAAAATAAATTATTTCAATAATAAATTTAATGTAGAAATTAAAAGTGGACCCAACCCTAAAATAACGAAAGTGGGCCAAGTGACCTAGAAGATGTTTTTAAGGAAGCTACTTGGAGAGTATAAATAAGAGGCAAGGCTCTCTAATTTGAAATACACATGATCATATTGAATATCTATAGGTGTCTGAGGTAACCAAATGATATCTAATCTGAAATTTTGAGGAAAGTGAAGAAAAGAAGGCCGAAATGCAAGGAAGGATAAATTCTTTTGATGGTGCTTTCTAAGGTATGTTATTTACAGGTCATCTCACCATTTTCTCTATAAATTTTTTCTATAATGATTCAGATTCTGAAATTGCTATGAAAGTGAGAAAACAAATCCAAGTATCTGTGGTAAAAAATTTAGCTTGTGGGTCGTTGTATTTTGGGAGTTACACTCCGTGGAAAATAGGGTTTGTGGCCAGTCCTGAAACTAGTCAAAATCAGGTGTTTCGAGTAAAAACGTCATAACTTCTTCATAAAAGATCCAAATTCAGTGAGACCAAATGTGTTGGTTAGGGTAAAGTCTGTATTATTCTTTGTAATAGTTTTAGATCAATTCATTAAATATTTTTTGTGGGGCATGCTCTACAAGGTTGCTCTCTAGAATAATCCAGAATTCAGCAAGGTATGTCATTTTTGCTATAACTCCTTTTCTGAGAGGTTCCAAGTAGTGACACTTGGAGGAATTGCATAAAACACATTGAAGAACATTGTATATCAGTTTCAGATATTTATACATTACAGGTTCAAAGTTATGATTACTTCAAGTTAGGGTTGTTGACTAATCCAAAACTAGGCATGTGAGACTAAAGAAAAGTTTGATGAAAATGCTAGTCTCTTGTTTTTAAAATTAAGGAAGGTTTGCAGGAATGTGATCATATACACCAGGTCTATTACAAAGATACAAATCAGATTTGGATGATGAAATTGATGAGATATTTTGGTTGTGGTACATGTTGATTACATGGTTCAGACAAATAGTTGATGAGTTGGCACACATACATGAGGTGTATAGTTGATGATATTGGTACATATTGATGAGTCATAGTTGATGATTAGTTGACACATGATTGGTACATACTTCATACATGGTTGGATGCACTTGTTTATGGTACAAGGTTGGTGCATGGTTGATGCACTTGTTTCTGGTACAGGTTGATTACAGATTGAGGTACAGGTTGATGCATGGTTATGTATGGTTCAGATTTATTGGTACAAGTTTACAACAGTATATCTCATAGTGATAGTGTGACAGTTGTTCCATCATTCTACTTCTACTTCAGGGTGGTAGGATGGGGCAAGAATAGGTGGTTGTAGCCACCTTTCGGTTGTAGCTGAAGAACATTGGGGGTTGTAGCCTCCTTCTAGTTGTAGCCAGAGAATTGGGGAGTTGGAGCTTCCCTCAGGTTGTAGCCTGAGAAACTAGGGGGTTGGACCCTCCTTCCAGTTACAGCTGGAAAACAAACGAAGTTGGTGCTTCCAATGAATGTAATTCTTCAAGACATATAAGAAAAAACATTTCGTGGTTTTCTCCTGATTTGGGTTTCCACGTAAAACACAGGTGTACTGTGTATATGTGTGATTGTTTATTTCTTACTGCTCATTATTGGATAATAATTCTACATTGATATAACATTTGAAGAAAAAGGATTATAATTACGCTATTAATGATTCACCCCCCCTCTCAATAATCTAATAGTTACCAAATGCACCGAACAAAGAAAACGGTGTTGAACCTATCGGCATATTATGTGCATGTGGTCCTTAACTCCCCACTCCAAATAAACTATGGTGTGTAGGTGGCCCGGTGGATTGTTGATGCGCACCACCGAGTGAAGGGGACGAAGGAGGTATATGACCTCCACCGTAAGGGAAAGCGTTAAAAGGAGCAGGAGTTCCCCCCATTTTTTCTTGCAGAGGAGCGGTAGAGCTCCCTGCCCCCGGACCTGAATTCTGTAAAGTGGAGTAGGAAAGTATAGGACTTGTACCTGAACTAGGCATCCCGTATGAGAACAGAGGGCCTATCGCACTTGGTGTGAAAGGGGTTTTGGTCGCCGCTAGAGATAGGATCGAACCACTATGCGATTTAGTTGCAGTCTAGACCATGGTGGCTCAGACTAGTGATGTTGGGTTAGGAGGTGGAAAATCTCCTGTGGTGACAACCGTAGTGGGAATTGAAGAATTCCCAGAAGGAGTAACAACATTTGTTTTCATTGCTGTTTGTGACACTATCTGGCACTCGTAAGGATGAATCAGTATGATGGTGGGTGCCGAAAGATCAGTGGTGGAGGTTTCAACCAGACAAAAAGCTTGTGCTCCAAGGTTCTCAATGGTCGATTCCTCTGGATGTTGGTCAGGCACAATTTCTTGTGACCCCGTCGCTTCAAAAGACCCTTGTTGGTCTAGTTTTCACCTTAGTGGTGGCAAGGGTGGCTCCAGTATAACCGGCGGTGGGCCAAGAAGCCTTCATGACCGATGGAGCTCGTGATCCTCCACTGTGTGAGAAGATCAAAGACACACTAGGGTAGTCTAACCATTCAAAAAAAATCACGCACTAAAAAAGTACCTATAAGATAAGATAGGTAAACACTAAATTAATTGGAAGAACAGTTACAACAACCAACACTAGAGAAACTTACTGGTGCAAGTGCAACTCGAACATGGAAGAACCCTCTGGGTATACTCTGCAAAGCCTGGCCCGATTTCTATCCTAGGTACTGTGGTATACCCCCGCAGTCACCTGTGTATGCCCCTAGAAAAGATAGGCAACTAGGTTGCCAGCGCATAAACAGTCACCAGGCGGGTATAGTCGAAAGTCGAGTAGACCACAATGAGCAGGGTATCGAGCCCGAAACCTGTCAAGGGTATCGAAAGAAAGTGGTCTGGAAGACAAATTAGGATCTCGAACGGATTCGAGACCCACGAAGCCCCATGGCAAATGCAATTGACAGAATCCCAAAACAAGCCCTCTATATGTGTTCTCCACAATGATTGGTCCAGCTTTGGAGGGGTTATCTCCGCTACCTTTCTGCACGCGACCTCGTGTTTATCCCCTATGTTAGAGGGGGGTCCCAAATAAATTTCACAATACTGGACTTTGACACTCCCTAACTCAGACTCCAATGTTTGATTTTAATGGCCTTGAAGAGTTTCCTCTCCAACCTAATCCAAGGCCCTAATCCTGAACTAGTTGGTTAACCCTACAAACATAAAAGTCTAATAAATTTTATATTTAGCATTAATTTTATGGCTTATCTTATGTCAAGGGGTATGGATGTGAAACTAATGATGTTTGAAAGACAAAAGTAAAAAATGAACAGAAAGCTGGAAACAAAAATTCCACTTAACGCAAATTTTCAACAACTTTTCAATTTTTATTTTTTTTTTTCTAAGATCTTTTGAAATCAGCTAACTTAAAGAAGGATTTCACTCGACTACGAGCTACTTACGATCTAAGTAAACTAACAATAACTTAAGAAAACAAATATTTTTCCCTGCTACTAATGCAAAATCACACTTTTCAACCAAACAAGAAAATGAAAGAGGTTTTTTTTA
The DNA here is from genome assembly GCA_032191745.1 of Picea mariana. NCBI lineage: Eukaryota > Viridiplantae > Streptophyta > Pinopsida > Pinales > Pinaceae > Picea > Picea mariana. The sequence continues at coordinate 3,704 of JASDQU010246034.1, forward strand.
TTTAAATGTTGATAAAGAAAAAAGGGAAAATACCAACAAGTAAAGAACCAAGAAAAACAATTCTAGCCTAATCACGGATCGCAAAGAATCACTTCAAGAAATCACACACTAGCAACTTAAAAAATGACTCTCACACTTGTCTAAAAACCCTAAAGAAAAAAAATTTAATGACAATTTTTAAATGAAAAAAACAAGCTAAGGCTAAGATCACCCTAAGCTATTGACTACTAGGACAGAGATTCAAAAACCTGAGAGGTATAACTCTTATCAAGGGAAAGGATGACTACCTTACCCTCAACAAAACTATCCTGCACAAGCACACTACTGACAATCCAACAACAAGCGTGTGCACGCGAGCTGTGTAAATCCAGAGGGCATGTACACACATGCTGGCCTTATACATGCCACGTGTATCTTTTAAAACTCTGAAACAACTAAAAATAGACAATCCAAACTAGGAAGAGACCATTGATATTGAAAAACCAGGATTTCTTGAAGGCTTAGACACTCTTTTTAACAGAAAAAGAAAACAATGTAAGGAAAAAAAAATAGTAAAACAAATCAATCTGAGATGAGACTGCAAACAACTAAGACTTAGAAAGAATTCCAAAAAGCCCCTGAGAATGACTAATTCTGACATGGAAGAGGATGACTGCCTCAAAAATTTTCTGGAATCTACACGCTACTGCTACTTCTTCAGCTAGCATTTACACACGGGTTGTAAGAGAGTAGGGCGCGGGTACACGCGTGCAGACCTTATGCAGGCCGTGTGTACCTCTATGGGTCTCGAGAAAACACAGTCAAGCAAATAATAGAGATAGATGGTATGGAAAACTAGACTCTCTGCTAGCTCAGACTTTGCAGAAACTTCAAAAAACAGGCAAGAAAACCAGTCTTTTAAAACTACCCAAAAATACTCCCAGGAACCCTAGAGACTTCCCCAGTATGGTCGCCAATTTTGTTGTGGTGGGAAATATCCCTATGGACTAGAAAATAGGGTTATAGTATGCATGTAGATATGACCGAAAGAAACCTACTTTCTACCTTCATCCTCAGACCTAATCCCCATATATTTTTAGCAAATACATGGTTAGACCAACATACCTTGTTCCGGATGGTTGATGTCGATCCTTCTTCATGCTTGATCATTTGTTAGCAGCTCTCCTCCCAAGGCTGACCTGCATACAAAACAAGCAACAAACTACACATGCATTTTACCTACAGACTAATGGGTTAGAGATTCAAACATATATTTACTGAATTATGAAGAACTTGTATAGTGGGACGGGAAAAGCATTTCTTTATTATTAACTTTGATGAATCAACTTACAATGTCGAGACCGGCCACTGCTCTGCGAATCCTGATCCTGGGCTCCTCTTCAAATGTCCTCCAACTTCTTTGCTTTGTATCTCTTCTTGCACAAGGATGGCTAAAGGGTTGGGACAATGGGAATATGCAATTGGGCGGAGTTTCTTTACTCTTATTCTTCCTCTTCCAAATTGGACCCCTAACCCTTCTTTTATAGGCTAGAAGAAGCTAGGTATTTGGACGAACCCTCGACCATGCGTGGCCGAGAGTTTCAGTTAACTCACCTAAAATTGTGTGTTTCATCAGCAACTTTCCTTTTTTCATGCTTTTGTAGGTCCACGCGGGCTGTTTTAGGTCAGTGAGCATGTACATGCGTGCAATAATGGAGTAGGGTGCGTGGGCCCTTATAAAAGAGGTTTTTTAAAGAGTTGTTCAGCAGTGTTTTTGCAAAGAAGGGATGTGAGATGGCCTGATGCCAGGTAAGAATGTATGGTGCAAATTAGGGTTATAACACTTATGGAATGGATGGTCAGACTCTTGTTAGTATCATCTTTGCAGATGGGATCTTCTCGCTAGACCAAAAAGAAATAGGGGTTGGGGATTTCTAAATATCTATCATTTCAATTTGTCTCTCAATGGTACAACCTTATGGAGGCTTCTCATGCATCAGAGCATCTGACATCAGGTGGTTATGGATAAGTATTTAAATTATACCTCTCTTGTAAATTGGCTCAGACAGCCTCAGCATAATCAACGTGTTGTCTCTAGACTGTGGTCAAGTTTGCTTAGATCGCTTCCAATTATTCTTCAATGGCTCTGTTGGAAGCCAGGGGTATGCCATCTTATTGCCTCAGGCAGAGACGTGATTCTAGGTATGGGAGACTGATCAATTCTTAGTTTGGATCTTGTACAATATTTGAGCAATAAACATATCAAATCCTTAGCTCAATTTTCAAACAACGTTGACCTGACTTCCCTAGCAGTAGTTTGGAAAACCAGTTTTGAACTGAATATGACTGGAGCATGCATGACGAAGTGGAATTCCTTCACTATTGAGTTGAATAAAGCTAGAATAATCCTACGGGGTGACCAAGTGGACTCACTTCTATGGTTTGGAGGGGACTGTTCAGGGGTTTTCTTTGTTAAAAATTGCTATAGTGCAATCATTTCCACTCTCAATTTTCCTGTCAGTTAAGGCTGGAAAACATTTTTATGGAAATAGAGAGTACAACAAAATATCATTCTATTCTTCTGGTTAGCAGTGGAGAACAGGTTATTGACATGGGACAATCTTTAATAAAAAGGGTGGATCGGTCCAGGTTATTGTATTATGTGTAAGGATCATGACGAAGAAATTCCACATATTTTTATTCATTTCCCATTTTCAAAGGAGGTATGGCTACATTGTACGCAGGTGCTAAATTTGAGAACCCAGTGGATTGGAAATACTCTTAGTGAGTGTATGGACGAGTGGAGCAGCAGGCCCGACTTATAAAAAAACCTCCCTTTGCTAGTATGTTGGCACATTTGGCTGGACCGTAATAAACTCCTCTTTGAAGGTAAGAACCCAACAACAAGGGGGATTGCAATTAAGGCCATGGGCGCACTTGGGAGTGTCTCCATGACTAAAAAAGTTCTGAATTTAAGAGTAGTTTCTATAAATAGGATTAATGGTTGTTCAGTGGCTTTTTTTTATGGAGCCTCGGAGGCAGGTGGCTCCAATTGTGGGGCAGGAGGTGTTATAAAGTCGTGCTCATCGACGGATTATCGTTGGTATTTAAATTGTGGGGCAGGAACAAACACCAAAGCAGAGCTGATGGGAGCGTGGGCTACGCTTTTTATTGGAAAACATTTGGATATCCTCAATATTCAGTGATTAGGTGATTTAAAAGTAATAATTGACTGGTTAAAAAAAAAAAAAAAACCTCTCGACCATAAATATTGAAGGATGGAAAAATAAAACTAGTGATCTGGCTGCTTCCTTCAGGGTTATCCACTTTCAGCACATTTACAAAGAGAAAAATGTGGAGGCAAATCTCTTATCAAAGAAAGCCCTGACATCTGTGAGTGGAAGACTTCTTTACCACTCTTGGGATGGAGCTTCTGCTGGAAATGTCCAACATTTTGACATTTTTTAAATGCTATATGCATCAAGTACAGGTTCTTTGTAATGTTTTTTCACAGGTGGTGGGATGATTAGTGCTCTTGAAGAGCTCTCTTGTTTGGATTGATTGTGTTGGTTTATTGTATGGATGATCTGATTCACCTCTTTTTAGAGAGATAGGCAGATTATTGTTCATAGGAAACAAACATTAAATTGTTGGGATTTGTATGAAAAATTATATTCTTAATATAATTAGTGTGAATTTTCTGCGGAAAAAAAAACTAGGTACTAGGACCAATGTCTTGTGTGTTAAACACTTGTAAGGGTATTGGATTTTGTGTATTTTTATTTGAGATAGGTTTGGATTTTGTGCAATTTTGTCCGAGGTAAATGAATACTTATTATAATTATGTTTAGTGTTATTATGGTAGGTTTAATTAATTTATAAATAAAGTTTAGTATTATTATGTCAGGTTTGATTAATTTATAATTTAAGAAAAGTTATGTTGATTGTTAGGGTGTGCTAGAATATGGTTCATTTGAACTATTTAAACTTTGTTCATTTAAAATGAAATTTAAATGAATTTTTGTATTAAATTTTATCAATGGATATTATATATTTTTTTATTTTAATAATAAAAAATTATATTATAAATATTTTAAAAATATAACTATTATTTATTGATGTTATAGATTATTTTATTACATTGATAACATTTTTAAGTTAATATTTTGTCTTGCATTTTATTTGTATTTTTATAATATAAATAAAATTAATATATATACAATTTACTCATAAGCATTTTTATACATATTTTTTTATTAATTTTTTATAAGGTATTTCTTTATATAATAATTAAAAAATTCATATTAACACAATCATTTGATAATGCTAAGATAAGAATGAGTCTATTGAATCATATTAATATAATTATACAAATAAAATTGATGAGACTATGCATAGAAATAAAGTCATTATTGTGTTTATTTTTAGTATATGAGAGATAACTTGTTAATTGAGTATAATTTAAGTGGTTGTGGGATGCATTGTTGTTCTTCTTATATAAGTTTTGTTCTCATAAGTGACGTGTTGAGTTATAATGGATAGATAAAAAAAGTATAATATTTAAAGAAGTCTATCACATAGTTAATGTCCTTCAAAATATGGTTGTAATGTTCATTTTTTGTAACCCTTAACATGAGTTGAGATTTACAATGAAAAAACTCGGCCTAGTCAAATTTAGTTTTTTACCTCACTACTTTTACAATTTCAAGAGATATTTGTTGTCTTCCAAAATTTTTGGACTCTTAGCCTAAAGAAACAATAGACTTTCTTTTTTCCTATCTTATTTTTGGATCTCAATCCAATCCACCAATGGATCTATGACCAATGTAGGTGTTGTTTACTTTGGATAACATGCATCTATATATTAGATGGAGACATTGTTTTCTTCTTTAGATTCAAAATGTCGAATTCATGATGCCTCTTACTTCCACTAAAGGGACTATCGACTAAAACTATTAGCATATAAAAGGGAGACACTAAATCCATAACATCGCAACCCTTGGAGGGGGGGTTGGTGACTTGATCCATTGCAATGATTCTCAATTTCTCTACATGCATCTTTGAAACTACTTATGAATGTGTCTTCTTCATTGGACATTATCCTTTGAGTTTATTATGTTTTAACCATTTTCCCTAAAGGGATGAGTATTATTGGACAAGAATCCTTGAAATAGTTTGTTTACAAATCCTATAACGAAATCGAAGACATGGGACCGTTAATAGTCTCCACACTATATCATGATATGATCAAGGAGATTCAATACCTTCACTAAAGTCAAATTCCATACACATTCTAACCGAGGTGATGATACCTTTCTCAACTTGGCTAGAATCAATTGGAACAAATTTACAAAGAAAGTTATTAATCTCTTCCATAATAACAATGTTCCATCAGTAAATTAAGGATGTGGAAAACGTACCCATGATCCATTGGGTATAAAAATAGACTTGCTAATTGAGTTAAACTCCAAAAACTATGGGTAGAGGAAAATATCATCATTATTACAAAACTATGGAAAACTATGATCATGTATTCATTATCACTCTTTTTTTCCTAAAAACTAAATAGGAAAAAAAATCCTTTTAGCAATTTATACTAATTTAAATTCAATAGATATTTACATAAAGTTGATGAGTCATTCCCTCTCAACTCATAGTTTTTAAATTTTCTTTCACTTTCTCTATGATTTTTTTAACTTCTTCTAGTAAATAAGAAATTAAGAAAATTTTTCATATTTATTTAATTATTAATATTTTTTCTCTTCAAAATTAAGATTAAGATTGTAAAATTAAAATGTTTATATACTAATAAAGTATTTTTTATATTTTAACTCTTGGCATATTATCACAAAGAAAAAACAAATTCAAAACAAGTGAAATTAGTAGCGAAACTGCTTATACCTGCCTCTTAGAAATATGTTTGTGTAATGGTTTTAGATAATCTAAAGTGAAAAGTTATACTTGCTAAGCTGAGAGGACAACTATTAAGCAACACATGATACTAGCATGGAGGTTTACAAACCCATATACTAACTTTGGATGGATGACTTATAGGGTTTACCAGAACAAGTAACCATTTCTTTCTTCATGGAATGTGATTATCCCTTTCAATTGGCTAGATTATTTTAAGGAGACATTTCCATAAAATGATAGATTATTTCAAGGGATATTTCCTCCATATAAAGAATCTAATTCTCTCAAATAATAAAGAAGTTTCTTCCCTAAAACCAATTCCCTGCACCTGATTCTCAGGATTTGAAGCAGCTAGGATCGAGACCAAACTGGCTAAAGGGCAAGAAGATTTGAGTTAGTGGATTGATGGTTAGAGGTTTATGGTAGAGGGTTGGAGTTAGTGGAGTAGTGGATCATGTTTAACTTAAATTTATGAGGTTAGTATGTTAAAATCTAGGAGTTTAATGACTTGGTAATTAAATATAACAAATAAATTGAGTTGGTGAGTTACTTCTACTCTTAACCATGAAACTTTATACCAATCATATAACTTTTCACTATCCAACTATGCACATTTTTCACTACTTCCTTTAGAGTTATGAGGTTATATAAGTAATTCAAATTTGTATAGTATGGTTAAATGTTTTTGGTTTTCACATCTAATTCAATTATAAACCTAAGTCCTCTCCCATAAGTATACGAGGAAATTTTGATATATTAATTAACATAATTATTGAAAGGAATTTATTATTCATAATCAACATAAATTTTACATTGTAAAAAATAATTTGAAGAGTTGTAAAAAATAATTTGAAGACTGGATTAATGTGTATTAAATGTATTTTGACTTTTAAATAATTTGCAATTTTTTCACTTCTTGTTATAAAGTTATTTAAAGTCTCCAAAAATTTATTTATTAAATTGATTATTCTTTAAATTGAAAAATAAATTTTTTATTTTTAAAATACAAATTCATATTTTGTGATTGGTTGTTAACTATGATTACACAATTTTTATGGGATTTTATATTTAATTTTTAGATTTAAAAAAAATAAACATAAAAAATTTAAAAAATCAAACATTTTTTCATATGTACTTATTAATGTCTATTAATGTCACTTTTACTAATTATTGTAGATATTAAATAAATATAGTAATAAGAGTTTGAAATATTATAATTGATTATTTCATACTCTTATTAAAATTAATTATTAATTTTAATATTTCAAATTCTTATTACTATATTTATTTAATATCTAAAATAATTAATAAAAGTGACATTAATAGATGTGACAATAAATGTGACATGTGTACAAATAAGTATTGACTGTAATAATTAATAAGAACACATGAAAAACTATTTTAATTTTAATTTTAATTTTTTAAAATATTTTTTTTTTTGTAAGTTAGAAGTATTATATATAAAAGGCCTTCCAAGACCAAAATAGAGGTACAAAATTCATAGAATAGTCGTACTGTAGTTACTGGACTTCCCCAACAGAGGGGAAGCCAGTCCAGCCAACAAGGGAGTCAAGCATAGGTAGTGTAATAATCTAAGGAAACAGTCTGAAACTGACTGGTCAACATCTAAAAAGTAGAGAAACTATTGAAACTTGAAGTGCCCCTATGGGCTTAGACATTGTGCAAATAACCTGGCCAAGTGGCGTGGACGTCTTCGGACCAAGGTTCCTCCTCGATGTATGTCACTTGATCTGCCCACTGCATTCCAGCTTCCACACTTCTCTCGGTCCTGTCGGCATCTGGCGAGGTATCCTGCAGCGCGCGCCGTGCTGTGTCCACCTCCATGGCCATGTCCTCGTGCATGGCATGCTCCATCCCATTCCCTGCGGATCGCTGCGCCTGGGCATTTCCTTCACTGGACGCTACATAGGGTTCCTCTGCTGAAGCCGCACCTATCGGGTCCGAGGGGAAAGCTTCTTGAAGGGAGGAAAGGAGTTGAAGAAGGACCGCAACCTTTCCATCCATGGTTTGTAGACGGAATTGAAATTCCTCCACCCCCTGACGAAGTTCGAAGACCAAACCGAAGAGAATAGCGAGGCTTTCTCTCAGCTGCATGTCAAAGAAAGAGTTAAAGGATAGGTTCTCGGTGTTCTGAGTCTTGCAAGGAGGTGGCTCTCCCACAGGCATCCCTTAGGAGTCAAGAACTGGTACAAGGGGAGGCTCGACCGTTGGGGGGACAGGAAGGTGACGCGAAGAGGAACACGGTAGCCTGGGGATGATATCTAAGCTGTCAAACTGCGAAACGGGTGGAGCGGGGGAGACAGGAAGAATTGGCTCAGGCTGGAGGGATGGAGAGGAGAAAGTGGAAGGCGATTTGGGGGGCGAGACAGAAGACCGACGAGGTTTCCATGGAGAGCCTTTGCGCGTCTGCCCCCTTGGCCGGGGCATGAGATTCGTTGCGTAATAGCTAAAGGAAACCAGGTGCAATAGGCAGAGGTAGAGTGCCTGGAGTCAAATAGAGGCTGCAAATGGCTTGAAGTTCTGGGTTAAATCAGGCCATGGAAGTAGAGGGGGATGCCAGTCGGAGCGCGAGCAGAGACAAGAGGCATACACAAACAACCAGGCCATGAAATGAATCGAGAAAGGAGAGGGAGGCTACATAATTAGC